>JAPYZS010000937.1:0-30382 GCA_030522925.1 Trissolcus japonicus
ACAACTATAATATAATTTTTCAATTGCTTTAAACACCGAATTATTGTTATACGAAGAGAGTTGGATGACTAGTTTTTTAGTGAGCAAGTAGAATCTTTGGAAAATAGGAGGAAGTCTCGATTCCGCATACACAACTCCATCAGGGGTGGAATTCCTGTATCCAAAAATCAATCTCAGGGCAGATCTTTGAGCAGTCTCTAATTTTTGTTGTTTTTTCGTAGTCATGAAACATGTAGGGGCCGCTATAATCTAAATATCCTCTAACATATGATTTATAGAAATTTAGTAAAGATGCGGTGTAGGCACCCCACCATGTATTCCTCAAGAATTTTATCAAATCGATTCTTTTTTTCATGTTTACATAAATTTAGTTGTAGTGTGGATCCCAATTCAGACGATAATCAAAATTGATTCCCAAGTATTTCACTTGAGTTTTTGCGTAAATTCTGTGATCGTCCAGTGTAATAAATTGATTTTCAATTTCAATTCTCTTCCTGGTGAAAATCATAAAATTTGTTTTGTCTAAAGAAATATTCAATTTTTTTTCTATCAATTTTTCATTAATCAAATTATATGAATTAGTCAACTCCGTTTTTAGAATGTTGAGGTTTTTATGTTTGTAGTATAGACATACGTCATCGGCAAAACATATTGTTTTAGCAACAGAGTTTGGGTCCTGTAAACAGCCTAGAAGAAAGATGTTAAATAACGTTGGAGACAAAACACTTCCTTGCGGAACACCTTTGCATGCATATCTAGCTATATCATAAGTGTCATCATTTATGAAGATTTTTCTGGAATAAGTCCATACAGAGGACCAACTTCTTCAAGACAATCTACAGCGCCATCTCTACTTATCTAGCCGAAAACCCACCACACCTGACCCCCAACTCAGATGCTTATGATACCTGGACAACTAGCCTTCTTGAAGCCACCCGGAAACACACACCTTCACAGAAATCCTCCCAAGGCAATTCGCAGCTCAAACCCTGGCTTAACAAAACTATACTTCGGGAACTGAAGAAGAAAAAACGGAGGTGGGCCACCTACAGACGGTACCATACACTGGCAGCGTACCGCCACTACCGAAACCAAAATAACAAGGCCACAAACATGATAAAACAGGCCAGGAGAAATTATGAGACACGGCTGGTGGAAACAGGTGGCCGTCCATTCTATGGGTACCTGGACAGAGCAACTACGTCCTCCACCTCAACATCAAAGGTGATTTTCACCGAGATGGGAGCATTGACCGACACCCAGGACATCGCAAATGCCTTCTCAACCGAGTTTGCGCGGGTCTTTTCGATGGAACCAGACGGCCCTCTTCCACCGATGTTGGGCCCCCTCAACCCTGAACTTATCAGTGATGTGATGTTCACAAACGACGAGGTTGAGAAAGTGCTCCGCTCGCTGGATGGCACCCTCTCGGCTGGGCCGGACGGTATTCCCAACATTCTACTGAAGCAATGTGCCAGGGAAATGGCTCCACACTTGCACCATCTGTTCCGCTCCTCCATCGACACTGGACTGCTTCCCTGTACCTGGCGCCACGCTGTTGTTACGCCAATATTTAAAAAGGGAGACAGAAACCGCACCTCAAACTACCGTCCAATCAGCCTGACGAGTACAGTCTGCAAGGCACTTGAAAGACTGATTGTGGACGCCATCCTGAAGTTCGCCCTCGACACTGGACGCATTCCGGACACCCAACATGGCTTTATTCCTGGCAGGTCAGTCACCACTAACCTGCTCCAGTGCCTTGATGACTGGACCCGGTCACTGGACAACGGTGACCCTCTTGATGTCGCCTATCTGGACTTTTCAAAGGCTTTCGATAAAGTTCCACATAGGCGACTCTTGCAGAAACTCCACCATCATGGAATCAGGGGCAAGCTCCTTACATGGATAACCAACTACCTCAAGGCTAGAACCTTCCAGACAAAAATTGGCAACACCTTATCCGCAAAATGTGAAGCAACAAGTGGCGTCCCTCAGGGGTCAGTCCTTGGTCCAATTCTTTTCCTCCTCTACACAGCTGATCTCCATCAAAACACCACGTCCAGTCACCACTCGTACGCCGACGACACGAAAATATATGCTAACTCCACCCTGAAGGCTGGAGCCACTGAACTACCACTGGCTATACCACTGAACGCGGCAAAGTGTACGGTGCTGCACCTGGGTAGACAAAAGGACGAGGATAAACACATCTACGACATAGAAGGCCAAAGACTGACACCGGTGACGTCACAAACTGACCTGGGGGTCATCGTCACACACAATCTCAAATAGGACGCGCAGATAAGCTCGATCACCAGAAAGGCGAACTCGATGCTATATCGTATCCGGCGGGCCTTTTCCTACATGACAACACCTCTCCTCAGGAAGATATTCGTCACGTACCTCCTCCCCATCGTGGAATACTGCTCGCCAGTCTGGTCACTATATTACGCAAAGGACATCGATGCCTTGGAGCGTGTGCTGCGACGTGCGTCGAGGATACCGCCCGAATTGCGACAACTGAGTTATGACGACCGACTCCGAAAACTCGACCTTCCCACGTTGGCAGAACGACGTCGGCACACTGATCTGGTCGAGACCTACAAGGTCCTCTCAGGAGCCTACTCGATACCCGCTATAGCCAACCTGTTCCAAACTGCCCCAACACTCCACCTTAGAGGGCACCGGCGTAAGCTGAGAACTGGCAGGCATGCTCGTCTACTCCGTAAAAACTTCCTGTCCAACCGAGTAGTTGACCAGTGGAACCGCCTCCCAGAAGAAATTGTGTGCTCACCAGACATCCAAGCCTTCAAACTTCGCCTTTCTGCACGAAGAGACCAGGCTTAGCCACTCTGGAGATGCCCTCTGTTCTTTTCTCTGTTCTTTTCTTTTTCTCTCTTTCTTTTACAATATTGCTAATACTTGTTTTTTTTCTTTTTCTTTCTCTTTTTTCTTTGTATTATATAGAGTCTCAAATCTTTTTACCATATTCTTGATCTGTGATTTATATTCCAAGTTACAAATGTGATAGATATACCAAATGTAAATATGAATTTAAATTTTTGCAAATCAAATTATGTCTAGATTAGGTCATAACAGTGTATACTGCTGCCTTTATAAATAAATAAATAAATAAAAAATAAAGTCAAATTAAATATCAAGTCTTGTCACAAAAGGGTCAATTTTTAAGTATAGAAGACTTTCAATCAGCTTAGTTATGTCAACGTTATCAAATGCTGCTTCTATATCTAAAAAAATGACGCCTCCATAGACCTGTTTAACTATGTCTTTGTATAGGTTGGATGTGAGGTAAGTCAGAGCATCTCTGCAACCCTTATTTCGTCTGAAGCCATATTGATGTTTGAAAAATAAAGTATTGTATTCAAGCCAATCAAGCAGTCTGTCGTTAATAATTTTTTCGAAGACTTTTAAAAGGCAAGAGGACAAAGAGATAGGACGAAATTTTCCAGGAGAGCTTTTAGGTATAATAAATACCAAATAATTTAACCAGTCGGGTGGAATACTACCAGAGTTCAGTATCAAATTAAATAATTCCCAAAGAATATTTAATGCGATCATTGGTAGGGATTTGATAATGGCGTAATTGATTTGGTCTAATCAATTTCTAAAAGAAAAAGAAAAAAAAAGAATATTATTTTTAATATTCCACTTGGTTTTCCGGCGATTTTGACAGGTTCTGGTGCAACAATTTCTGCTCCTTCGGTTTCACTGACTTCCTCGCTGGCGTTAAGATTGCGACTTGTGAGAATCACGTCAGCTCCGGATCGCCAAGACGAATCAATTTTTTTTTAGTAACTGGAGTCTTGCACGAGTAAATTCGTCTTTTTGCATGATTTTTCCTTTGATTTCATTTAAAATCTTTCGCCTTTGCAGGTACGTGCTGTTTTTAATGTTGTTTATCGACTCGGCGATTTCTTTGCTGCACGTTTCAATTTTTAATTTTTCGTTCCAACACAAGTCGAGTTTGACAAAAATTTGTCTTTTTCTCTCGAACTTTGATCGTGTACACACAGTTGCTACATTTATCAGGTTACTTAACACTGCAGAAATGTGTTGTTTTGGAGTCAAACTATCGTCATCCTGACTTGTGATTTGAATTTGTGGTGATTCCAACGTGCGAGTAGCCGATTTTAAAATCCTGTTTGCTCTCTGAGAGTAGTTTTTTCTCCACCTGTCCACGCAAAGGCTGATGTCGAACGCCGGCAAACCCAAACTTCGTCTTAACGCAAAAATGTGTCGACACGGCTACATCCAAGTCGTGAAAATTCCGCAACTGCACTCAGTTGGAGAGCTTGAATATGAGGTGTACTTCGTAGGAAAACGACCGGATTGTGTCTCAGCGTTGATGTCAGCGTTGCAGAGGTTTTTCTGTTGGCTCATCTCATGGATCACACGGTCGAAACTTATTTGCGTCAATACTTTTCGGTACAAATTTTCATTTTCGTCAGTGCATGAATGAGACGGTTTTTTCGAAGAATCATTGACTACAGTTTCCACAAATAACTGTTTCTGGTACTGAAGGTAGTCAAGAAATTTATCTAAAAATTGAATTAGTTTAATTTTTTTTCGTCGTTTCACTTCACACTTTCATTCACTCTCAGACACTCTCATGCACTTTCATTCACTCTCAGACACTCTCTCATTACTCTGCGGTGTCATTCGCTACGCTCAAATATTCCATGCAGAACGTAAACACAAACCAATTTTGTTATACCTCATTCAGCTCGTGAAACGTGTGCTTGAATTTTGCGGATACTATCTCCAAAGCCGTTTGGCTCTTGTTAAGAACGAGATATACACTCGCTTCGCATCCCATCTCGTATGTGCTGTAATAATATTGTTTATAAAAAGTTTATGATTTTTAATCAATTTTTTTTCGATTGACACATTTACACCGCTTTAGTCTAATTATCATTTAGTCAACAATTTTTACCTGGTGTTCCGTGATCCTTGTGGCTGATGTATGTTTTCAGAAAATTTGCATTTGTACAGGACGTACCAGTACTTGAAAATCTTTAAATGTGGCTCATAAATCAAACGCGAGGATCGTATAGTGTAGACAGCTAGGGTATCTTTTTTAAACTCTTTGAAGTCCTCGTCGAAAGCAGTGAAACTTTCATAGCGCTTGATGATATCGAATATTTTCATGTTTGTGCTAACATTGAAACAAAGAGTAGTTATTTACATTATAAATAATTGTTTTAAACGATTCATATTTGTATTTAAAAATTGAAATTTCGTTACCTTTTCTTTTTACTTGTTTTAAACCTCGTCTTCGGTTTAAACTTTCAATTATCCTCTTTTATTTACAAAGAAAAGATAAAACTGTTGCCGCTCGCAAAAAATGCTTTTTGTATGAGAGTATCATACTACCAGTTTCTAAGTTGGTAAACTTGACGACCCATATCATTCTGTATTTACAGATGGCGCTTGTAATTCTCTCAAGTTTGTTCGAGTTTATTCGTGTATTCGCAACATTTATCGACAACAATTAGGACTGTTGCTTTGTGCTTTCTTTACATTTGAACCAAAGCTAAAAACAACTGCGAGCTCAAGTCATCAAAAAGGTAACACTTTAGAAAATCAAATGTTAAATTATTTGGTCAATTTATAGTTATAAACAAGTTTTTTTTAACTTTGTTTACGAGTTGAATGAAAATCTTGCCGCAGAAAAAAATACTGCATAGATGTTGCAAATAAATTTGTATTTTTTTTCCTTTTATTTTCCTGTTTTCGAGATTTTGTCCTGATGAACGAGATTTCATCCTGATAGAAAATTTACAACGATAGCTGAATCTAAAACAGCAATTGCTGAACAAGACAAAGAGGACGGTGTGACTTACGTCATAAAAAGTTCGAAATCATTTGCGGCAGCAAAAATAGCTGAACCGTATAATCATGACTTGTTGTATGAAGTGATATACTGTAACGTGGCATTTCTCTTATGCGTTCGGGAGCTCCTGATGGGACCCATGGATCTTATCAGACTCCCCAAAAAGAGTTTTTTTAGAGGCGACATGCGACGGACATAGTGTGCGTTTCTTCTCTTTTTCTGAGCGACCTTGAGGTCGACGAATTTTAAAGATAAAACAAAAGAATAAGGCACTGTGGAGCACGATCGACGGATCAGGGATAAATCAATTGGCGGCAGACACTAACGACAGGCATTGTTTTCAGCTCGGAGGCCAATTAACTTTTTTTCAGACTCACTTTTACAATCCTTAGGGCGTACTGGCGGCCCAGAATGACCCGGAAACGTCCCCGAGATCGCCGGATCAACGGTGGAGCAGGGGCTACGCTCGCCGTTATCGACCAGGGTCGATAAGGGGGCACACGCCCCAGTGGTCATCCTCCTGCAGGGGGCCTGAATGCGAGTTTAGGCTGGATACCGCGCTGCGTCCAGGGTGGAGAGGCGGCCTATAAAGGTCATCGCAAGGCCGTTCTCCTCCTCTTCTCAGGACCTCCCGAGCGCAAGTTGCGTGACTGTTTTTGTGTTTTTGCGATATTTTTCGAACCGAATTCGCACGAATTCATTTTTTTTACGACGAGACTTATAAGTTTCACAATATTATTCTATATTATAAATGAATGTTATAATTATTCGTTTTTTTTCAGGATCCTAGACAGTACAGTTTGCAGCAAAAATAATCAGATGGAGATGATAAGAATCTTTTGATTTTATTTATAGTTTTGTTTTCAAGAACTATCAGCTTCAAATTATATGTGATTCTTTTTTATTTTTTACCTGTTGTGGTATCAAATTAAATTAAAAAAAATTCTAATCAGTTTTTTGTATTTAGACTCAGACGACTCAGCTGAAGTGATCCAAGAGCTAAGAAAATGTTTTCGGCAAAACTCTAGTATCTCTAAGGCAGAAAAAAAGGAAAACATCCGTGAAATGATCTCCTTTTGGACGGAGGACCAAGCGGTCATGGTTTTAATGAAACCAGACGGAGTTGGAAGTGTCACTTCCAACAATCGACAATTTGACTTTCCTCAATAGGATTGATTTCGATCCGGCCGATGATGAAGTTTTTTCTCTTGAATCAGGTATAAAACTACCGTCAAAAAGGTCGACCTGTTTTGATTCTTCTTTTAAACATGAATAGTTGATTAAATTTGCCAAAAATAGTTCGATATAAACTTAAATTGAGTTTATTTTAAATTGTATAACTAAAAAATTAGCAAATAGTATAAAGTTTTGATTAAAAAAAACAACAACAAACAAAAAAAACTAATAGTATAAACTTTGTTTCAGTAAATATTCCATCAAACGCATCGAGAAAGCCCAGAGGAAGGCCTCGAATAAATAAAAAGTTTGCCGAAAAAACAATCGAGAAAGGCCGTGAAAATGAAACGGAGAGCGACAATGAAGAATCTGAAGACAAAGAAGATTCCGAGAAACAGGAAGATGACATAAGCGACCAAGAAATTGAAAAAGACGAACTCTCAATCGAAGGTAATATTTTTATTTGTATTGAATTCAAAATCAATTCATACACCTAAATTTATTATTATTATTATTATTACTCCTATTATTATCATTACAGAAGCGCCAAAGCAAAACTTGAAAAAAAAAATGAAAAAGATTCAACTGGAGCTAAAAAAAAGACAGCTGCGACTGCCGTTCAACATGACGATTCTGTTGACAAGTTTGTTTCTAAAGGTAAAAAATTACAAAACAAATCACACGTTGCACAATGGTATAAAAATGTAATTTATTATTATGATTACTCAATAAATTTTTTTAAATACAGGAATCGCAACTCGAACCAAGCGTCTTGTACCTTTTAAAAAGATGTCGAAAATCGATCAGCGAAAAATAATCTTGATATGGCTGTTGGCCCAACAAAAGCGTTGAAAATTTTAGAAGGAGAAAAACTGAACATCGATGATATCGACTATTTGGGTCTCCGAGATTGATTGGCTGATGAATCTGTGAAATTCAACTTGATTTCTGAAGATTGCTCAGATCCGAACGTGATGTTATGCCTCAAGCAAGCGACAAAATTAATGCGCAAAAATAATACGTATCACTGCGGAGATTGTCGGCGAGGTCAAATGGGAAACGACACCATAATTTGCGAAAGCTGCCTGCTATGATACCATTTCGAATGCCAAAAAAACGAAGATCCGGATAATGAACCTGACAATTGGTTTTGTGACAAATGTAAATATCAATGCTTTTTATTATGTAATTTTTAAGCACATTTTGAAAACTTGTAAAAAAGATTTTTTTTTCAGGAACTTGAACATTTGATAATAACAAAGGCAACGAGATTATTTTATTATGATAAAAAAAACAATGTCGATTGAAAAGTTGTCATTTCATTTCCAATGAATTAGGTGCTTGAAACAAAAGTAATTATTCACTTAAAACTTTTATAATACAATTAATTGTATAATGCGGATATAGTTTTATTATTTTTTTTATAATAATAAAAAACATTTTAATTAGTGGCCACAGATATTCACGAACGAACGTGTGTAAAACCTGTTAATTTATTTCACTGTCCGTAGAGACATGAGTATCTGCCACTAAATCTAAGATATCAAAGTCTATTTGATATCTTTTCTACAACAAGAAACTATTTTCTCAAGAACATCAACTTTTTGTTTATCTATCGCTATTTCCGGCTTTAATGAAATAAGCGCTTTTCGTCTTTGCGTTAAAGTCGATTTTAGTAATAGTACACCTGATTGGAACCTTTCGTGTGTTTTTTTAACTACCGAGACTTGTTGATTGTCATTCCATTTTTGCATAACTTTTTTCAAAGAATCAAATTTCTTTTTAAAAGTCATGTTTGTAGAAAGGGAACCTATGTGCACCAAAAATTTAAATAATGCTTCAAACCTTTCTTGTAATAAGTTTGAATTTGTATTTAAATCACTGAGTTTTGAAATCGCTGTCCTTTCTTCTGGACCTGTGGTTTTTGTTGAACCTTTCGCCGCATTTAATAATACAGTGTCACCATGCAGGCATTGCCGTCGCGTGTGAGTTTGATTGCAAACTCACAAAAGGCAAAGCAAATAAATAAACCAACTTAATTTGTAATTTAGCCAGTAGATAATGAAAATATTGAAAAAAAATTAAAAATAAAATTTCTAAAGTTTGAGCAAGACGAAGGAATTAGTTTTTAATGATAACCATTTTTGCGAATGATTTTTAAAAGTTCCTCTAAGTCGTTCACATCTTTTTATGACTTATATTTTAATACAATATTCGTCATATCTCGCGAATCAAGATGTATTCTTTTTTCAAATGCAACTTTGGCGGCCACTTTTTTCGGTTGCAATTCAGGGCTAGCAATTCTGCAACTTTAGTTTCTGTCCCATCGGACAGACATTTATTCTTTGGCAAGGTGTCGAAGTAAATCTGTTTCAAATGTAAAATATATCATAAATAAGAATTGTTTGTAAGTAAAGAATATAGTTTTTTCATATTTAGTTCACTCATTTTATGCGTTTAAGGCATTTTCGCAACATTTCTAGAAATCAATTTAATTTGAACATTAAGATTCAATAGATCGATTAATTTATCTAACTCGGTACCAAAAACTCATCTTAAGCACTAAAAACTCATTGTGATCATCATGACGCATAAATCGTATAAGTGCAACAAAGATGGCGATGAGTCTATAAGTGCAAGATAAATCGAGATTGACTTATGCATTATCTTCAAATTAATATTTAACAATGGGAAATATAATTTTGATTGCAATAAAAACAAATGAAACAATATTATTTTTGTCTTTGTAAAGTTGAATAAAAAACACTCGATTATATTGTAATAGAATTTTTGCTTTCAAGACAATTTTTTTTACTTTAAATCACCTCTTTGCCTTCATGACCCGAATGTGGGTCGTTGAGTTAACATCGTGCCTTGTAAACTTCCGAGTCTAACCTCTCATTCTTTCACGTGGTTGCTTTATCGCGCCATACCGCCATCTTTATTTTTTTTTCTCTCTCTTTTTGTTTGGACCTGTATATTTCGGGATTTTTTGTGCTTTCGATCCCTTCCGTTCACCCTTCCGAGATGTCAAATCCTGAGGGAGATGGCAGGATGGAGGATCCTGACCCTGAGTCGAAGTCGGGGCGGAGTATCCGGGATAAGGGGAGTCAAAACCAACGTGGAGACCTTGATGTGAATGAACAACGTGAAGCATTGCTACGCATGGCTGAATTGGAGAAGCAACTGGGAGCGAGGATGGTGTTTCTGGCCAGACAGTAGCCCAACCGCTATTCCGATGTTTCTCAGGCTCCTTTTTTCGTTGTCCTGGAACGCTCTGACCGCCAGTCTATTTTAGACGAATCCAACATCTCCGAGCTTGCTATCGGAAGAAAATGTAATAATCTGCTACCGGATTGTATGGTAAAAAGTTTCTCTTTAAATCGTCAAGGTAATTTTAAGTTTTCAATTTCTTTTTCTGGATATGATGAGGCCAATAAATTTGTTAACGAATTTGTTAAAATTGAAAAAAAGCTTTTTGATAAGCAAGTTTGGAAAGCATACATTCCTGAATCAAAAATTTACTTCACGCGTATTCTGAGGGGGATTGATGATCCTACCATTAGTGAATCGGAAATATCTGAAAATTTGCGACCTTTTCCTTTCGATGCCGAATGGGTTCCACCTGTGAAAGTGGAGCAACTAACGCGCTTACATGCTGATGGATCAAAAACTAAATTGAGTGCCTTTAAAATATTGTTTGATGTTAATAAAATTCCGGATAGAGTCGTGCTGTACAGCAGAATTTTTTTCCTTAATCCATTCATTTCAAAAACACAAAGGTGTTTTAATTGCCAGCGTTTTGGACATTCAAGTCGCTTTTGTAAAAGTAAAAACAAGCCTACGTGTGCTGTTTGTGCTACGCAAGGTCACACAGACAGAACATGTACACTCACCGACAAACCTAGATGTATCAATTGCATGCGAAATGGTAAACAAGATGTTAATCATCGAGCCTCCGATTTGAATTGTCCGATTTTTGTTTGGAATAGGAAGGTCAAATTTCTGATGGCCAAAATTGAAAAGCCTTTGAAAACTTGTTCTGATTTGCTCTTACAAGCATGCGGTGATACTAGTGTAGTAATTGATAAATTTAGAAAAAATGCTACATTCAATCTTTACAATTTTGCAGAAATTTGCTCTTCGGGAATCATGAAAGTTAATTAATGAGAAAATTGATCATTTCAAAAAATTTAAAAATTCTCCTACACCCGGAAATCTGTTTGAGTTCGATAAAGTGAGTAAATGCGTCAAGAAAAAATTGAAAAAAGCAAGATTCGATGAATTTGTTAAATTTTGCGACACCCTGCATAAAAATTCAGATCCAAGATTCATTTTTAATCTTGCAAAAAATATCAAAAACAAAAAAGAAAATGCGTTCGATCAAGTAACTTCTAATTTAACTAATGTTGATAAAGTCTTAGAGAAATTAAATTCATTATCTAACAATAGGGAGGAATCTGTCATTATGAATCATATTAAAAATCAAGAAAATTTTTTGTTTAACTCTTCTGATCTTTCAAATCTCGATGAGAATGGTTTCTTAATTGAGGAGATTTCTTTTCAAGAGCTCTACTCGTCCCTTTTTTCATTTAAAATCAAAACATCCTCCGGCTCTGATAATATTTCAGTTAAAGTATTACAAAACTTACCGCATAACTCATTGCTTATTCTATTACATATATTTAATTTAATCCTATCTAAGAATGATATCCCCTCTAATTGGAGATCCTTTTTTACAGTTTTCATTCCAAAACCGGGCTCTGACGACAGCAGACCTATTTCTCTGGCATCATGTGTCATGAAGCTTTTTGAAAAAATCATCCTTAGACGTTTGGACTGGTGGGCCGAAAACAAAAATATTCTACCTTCATTTCAATATGGATTCCGAAAAGGAAGATCAACAACTGATGCAGTTTTAGACCTAATATCGAACATTCAAGTCAACCAAATCAAGGGTCTTATTACTGGTGTGATTTATCTCGACGTGAAAGGGGCATTTGATAATGTGGATCCTTATGTTTTGGCTAAACTTTTGCTTCGATTGAAATGTCCTAAAGCTTTAGTTCTGGTAATCTACAACCTGATTAAAATTCGTTATATCGAAGCCTTCGCGGTTGGAAAACTCGTTGGGAAGCGCGTTGCAACAGTAGGTCTTCCTCAAGGTTCTATTTTAAGTCCTTTTCTCTTTAATATTTATGTTTCACCTATCAAATCTCATTTGAATGATGATATCAAAACAATAATGTTTGCGGATGATATCGCTTTGCATTATGTGAGTCATAATCTTCAAGATATTTTTGTATCTCTCAATGGTGCTCTTAGAGACTGTGATAAATTTCTAAAATCTATTAATCTCAATCTAGCTCCCACAAAATCATTTGCAACTATATTTAGCAAAACTAGTAAAAAACAAATTATCACGAAACGTAAACTAAGTTTTGTACTGTAGGTTCACCAATTGAAATCGTTGATTGCTTTAAATACTTGGGAATTTATATAGATTTTAAGTTAACTTGGAACAATCACATCAAATTTATAGCAGATAAGGCATCTAAATTCATTAATGCTATCAAATTTTTTGTAGCTCGGGTTGGGGTGCCCACCCCTTGATTTTGTGTAAATTGTTTAAAGCTTTGGTTCTGTCTAATCTTGAATGGGGTAACCAGTTGTATGGTTCGGCCTCTGATAATAAGTTATTGATGTTGGATAGACTGCAGTATCGCTCACTTAGATTAATTTTAGGTCTCATGCGTTCCACCCCGATCAATGTTTTGTTTGACTTGACGGGTGAGTGGCCTTTGAAATTCAGACGATCACTTTTTTTACATAAAATATGTGCTAAGATTTTTACTTTTACTAACTTCCCTTTACATCATTTGTTTAATCATGATTTTGATATTAATGCGGACGATTGTCTGAGATTTAAGGGCTCGCTAATTCATTTTCTAGTCAATAATAGAGACTTATTTAATAATCTTATAATTATGAAACTTCCTGGTTTTCTTAACTTTAAATTCAAAACCAGATTTTATGATCTTAGTCAACTTTGTAAAGTAGATATGGGAATTGCTCTCGGTAAAAAGTCAAAAAATGTTGGAAAGCTTTTTAATGAATATTTAACTAGAGAATTTAAGGATTACACGGCTATTTATACTGATGGTTCGAAAAAATTATGTGATAACACTTTTATGCCTTATGCTACGTCTTACGCTTTAGTTTGTCCTTCGCTAAATGTAAATCTTAAATTTAAGATTAATCCTAAGTTCTCTATATTTCATGCGGAAGCGTTTGCGATTTACGATGCGATTGAATTTGTCGTCGATAGATTAATTGATAAAGCTATTATTGTTACGGATTCTTTAAGCGTTGTTAATGCTCTTTGTAATTTTGACCCTCTGGGCAAGGTGGATCCTATAATTTATAAATTAAAAGAGCATTATTTAGATGTTACACAGAATAATCCGAATTTGTCCATAATTATACTCTGGATCCCTAGTCATAAGGGTATTATTGGAAATGAACTTGCAGATTCTGCAGCTAAGTCGGCATTAGATATTAGTTATTTATATATCGAAAATTGTTTTATTCATACAGAATTTGTTTTTGCGAAAAGGAAATATTTGATAGATGTTATAGAATTTATATGGTCTGAAAGAAATGTTAAGGGAAAGCTTTATTTTCCTTATCGTGATAGAGACAAACTGATGTGTAAGCCCTGGTGGAAATCTTCTAAACTCAACCGCAATATCATTTCTTTTATCTCAAGACTGAGAAGTGGACACACCCGTTGCAGAGAACATCTTCATCGCATCCACATTATTGACTCCCCTGAGTGTGATTGCTCCGCCCCTCTACAAAGTCTGGATCATCTATTTTTTGATTGCCCTATCATCCAATACAACTCCTTTGATTTGAGGACCAAGATCTTTGACATTAGCGGCATTACAGATATGGACATTGTATCAGCTGCCTTCTCAGATAACGAAGCTATTTATACTCTGCTCTTTAACTTTGCCAAACGTCATCATTTTGCCATTTGAAAATACCGCTTTGCTCATCAACTATTGCTCCTGCCGCCATCTATCGTCTAAATTTGTGAGACGCTGATTTTAACCGCTGTGTGTGTTACCTCTCTAGGATTTCCTGGCGTACGAGGAACAATCTTAGTTCTTCTTAGCCATTAAAGTCACCAACCAACCATGACCCGAATGTGTTAATTCTACTTTTGTAATGGCAAAAAATTCTTCGCCTGTTTCGTTGTTTCTTTTAAAACAGATGCAGATGCAGCTTTCGCATCCTGTACCACACGTGCTGAAATAGAAAAGAAGACAAAGTTAAGCAAAGCATTTAGAAAATATTTTTTAAGTTCTAAGTTTTTAGTTTTCTTTCTTCTTATTTTTTTTCATACTCTCTATTCCTTTGTCCAGTTGAAGTAGATTGTTTTTCCTGAGTTGTGTAGACACATCAATATGTCGCACTATATAGAGGAAACTTGTTTTCATCTATTTTTTTGTGTGCAACACTCTCATGAGTGGACAGTTATGATGATCGTATCGTATAGCACTGTTTCGACGACCTTTCGTATTTTGGCAAATAGGCCAAAAAATCCCTTTGGGATTTAAATTTCATCCCTACTGTAGGAACCTCCGTCTAAAAAATGAACATGCATTCAATAACAAATGTACACGTAAATAGTGGTTTACAGTTCCGGTTGTTCATAATGTGTCACTTGAATACGAACTTACCATGTTTGTTTTGTTTTTATACAGTGAAAAAAAGTAAGTAAACTATTATTCATGAAAATAACATACAACAATGCAATTCACCCTTCTAAATGCAACTCCTTTTCGTTATGTTTTTTTTTTACAATCGCAGGGATACCAACAAGATAAAACATGCAATGAGATTTGTGTAGATGGAGTCACAATCTCCGATACTTAGATACATTTGGCAAAGTTTTTTAAACATGTTCTAGTACAACCAAAAGTTGGCGATTAGTACTGAACGCATTAGCATTTACAATGAAAATTTAAATTAAATAAATGTAAACTTTTTATTAATATTTATTTTCGATTTACTCTGAAGCGCCTCTATAGGTCGCCATCGTAAATACCCAAAAACAGATATGAGGTTGGCATTACTGAAACCATAATAGCAAATGTTTGGACAACGTTCTCGTTACTTTTAGTCGAGACAAAAGTACTTGAACAGACCATTGTCCTGTTTTGACCGATTCGAGTGATATACTGCAAAAATTACCTCATTGAAACGTGAGTATTTAAAATTTCTTCATTTTCATCATTTGTTCGAAAAATGTACAATTACATTTCTTTCGGTATATGATACTGAGTATTGAAACAACAGGTATCATATTACAAGAAGAAAAATATGGTTAAAAACGACTCATTTTTAGTCCAAAATGGCCATCTTGTAATAAAAAGTGAACTTTTTTTGAAGACCAAATGTTTCTTCAAGTATACATTTACAAAACGTTTTATTTACAGATGATGGACACTGTTGTATTCAGAATTGGGGATTGATATAAAAACGATGAAGAAGTTGAGCAAGTATGTAAACAATATAGTAAACAGAATGGTGTTGCACTATATAAAAAGTCACCGGTCGTTCGAAACAGGTATCAAAAAACCAGAAAATTGTCCTCTGAAGGGCTATAAGTATCATTTCATTTGTGAAAACAACACAAAAGGGTTACTCAAGAAAAAGTAAAGTTCTTACCGTTTCTTTTGCAATTCTTGTTAATATACTAAACAGAAATTATATTTGTTCGTTTGTGTTTTGTTTATATGTATGTATGTATGTGCATTTGTTTGTTGTTTATTTGTTATAAAATATATGAATGAATTTTATTCTTTATTTTTGTAGTGAAGAAACAAAAGTTAGTTCAAAAAAAAAAAAACTGGTTGCCTGATGGAAGTCAAATTCCTGGCATCGAGAGCAGGCAAGCGGCAGTGCTTTGAAATTACTGCATGCGTCAACGAATATGACAAAAAGTGTAAAGCATCGTTGAAATTCAACAACCAAAATAAAGGTGGTGATTTTCTAATCATTTGTTGTTATTCTGAAATAAATTGACTGTTTCAAATAATTTCGTGAAAATGAATGTATTTCAGAAGGTCGTAAAGGTAATGAAAATCAGGCAGCAAATCTAAAAGTTGACCTGAAAAAACCGGAAGCAAATATTTTTAAAACATTCTCAAATTCTGCAGACTTTGTTGAGCTCATCAGGCCTCTTGGTGCTGCATCTAAAAGCTCAACTAAAGAAGAGACTTCTGCACCAAGCAACTCTTTACCGAAAAAAGGTAACTTTTTAATAAAATATGTTTTAGTTCAACAAAGAATAAATAATTGTTATGAAATATAAAATTTAATTTAATTCCCTTTTAATATTTCATTATTTGTTTATTCATACAGGTCATGAAATTGCTCTGATAAGTCCAAAGAATCTCCCCATCCAAAATGAGTCAAAACGGGGAATCCATTCAGATTCGATCAAATCGGTAGAACTTTTGAGTTCACGTGACTCCGAACGTAAAAATCTTAGTGTTCATAACATGCCAGTTGAAAATAATATTTCTGCAGAAGGTGCCTTCTTGTTATTTTCATTACATAATAAATAGTTTTAAAAATGTAAGATTTTTTTTAAATAAACACGGCCAGTAAGATTTCTTTTATTTTTGTTTTCTTTTTTGAAGTTTTTTTCTCTTACCTTTTTTGATATCACAACTTTTTGTTAACGAATGAGTTTTAATTGTTTTAGTGGGTAATTTTGATACGATTTTGATTTATAAATTAGTTTTATATTTTGAATTTTATTTATATTTTTTTATTTTTTGATTTCGAGTTTTGAGGGAGAAAAAAATATCTGCGAGACTCTTACCGTACTATTTACAATTTTAATTGTAATTTTTGGGAATCTGGTTTACTTTTAAATTGTTCAATAACAGATAAAATTACATGTTGGAAAATAGAGTTGTCAAAGTTATTTTTGATAGAGTGAAATTGTTCTGAAGAATAATGAAGAATAATGTTCTGTTTTGATGAAGTTCATGGAAACCAGATCATCATCGAGATGAGTTTGCGAAGGAGATAAACATGGAGATATCTCGGGATTCAATGGTTTCTGAAAATTTGTAGGGATTTTTTTGGGGCGTTGGTCTGTGTTAATGTGATCGTAATTTGGAGCAGGCGATTTTGAGAAATTTCTGGAAATGTCTGCAAATGACATAGTTCTTTTATGTTTGTGATTATATTTCGGCTTTGAGAGAGTAATAATCTCATCATTGCTGTAATCATCAACATAAATCATCAACATTTTTGGTCTCTCAGTTCAGAAGGAAGAATTTGTTGGAAACTGCAAACACGTCCTCCGCCCCATCTCCATTGACTCTAGATTGATTGTTGTAATATATGTTCGCATATATTGCGTGCAGTTCGCAAATTAACATTATTGCGATGTTTGATATCGTTAATTGTTTTTTTTCCAAAAAGATAGGGCAGTTATGTGTATCATTCGCTCAATGTTTTCCTTTGCAATTAATGCATAGAGGGTCAGCGTCCGTCTCAGGGCAGGTGGCGTCATCAGAGTGTTGGATGTTTTTACATCTCAAACAGCGAGATTTGCTTTTGCAAAAACGAGCCAAATGATAGTACCTGTAACAGTTACGACACTGATTTACTCGTGGGATACAAGTTGAAACTTCATAAATACAGGAATTAAATTTAATTTTGCATGGTAAGAAACTGCAAATAAAATCTATCAGCAATATTTCAGACCGCACCCAGTCTGAAGTCCCATCAGGTCGTTTGATTTTCCTGTTGAATCTGGTAATTTTTGCAAATGTAGTATCGCCGGTTTTCACATTATTTTCAAAATATGAGAGGTCAATTGAAGTGTCCACACCACGAACAATGCTTCTCCTAATCACTGCGTAACAAGAAACGAAAACATCCAAGTTATTTGCTTTGAAAGAGGAATTAGATTTTAAGATGATTAGCGAGTCTTTGAGAGTTTGTTTTGATAGAAAATTTGTTAAAGCCAATATTCTCAACCGTGAAATCAGCCTTATCTTTGATTTTCATCAAGATATTTCCGAGTTTCGATTGGTGTATTTATATCGTGTATGTATATCGATTGTTTTCTATCTAAAGGATCTTTATGTATGGCATGGTGCACATATCATGTTGTGTGATTAGGATCATAAGAAAATCAACATTTTGCAAGTGTTGCCGTTATTTAGAGTAGTCTGATTATTTGTAAATAAATGATGTTGAGGAGGATCATTGGTGTCATCAAATCTCATGAGTTTACCGTCGCGAATGGAAGAGTTTGTTTTTTCTTGCGTTTCGTGTTTTCGGAAATCTCCGAGACCTCAGGCACGTGGAGAGACTTGTCTTGATTATCTCCAGGGAAAACGAGTTCCTCCGGGTGCAAATCCGACAGAGGATTCACAGAGGACATATTCAACGTAATTGAGTCCGAACTCATGATCGCAAAATCTATTTAGTTAACGTCAATCTAAAGCGAATATAGTTCGCCTTTGATAAAGGAATTATCTTGTCTAAATTTACTTGAATATTCACCCTCGATGCACGAGAATTTGTCTCAAAAAACAGTGTTGTAGTCCAACGGTGTCATATAAGAGTTTTGTATCACATAGATAGAGTAATCCAGTTAAACACGTAAATAGAAAAGGTAAAAATAAGAGCTTGAGAATGGAGCAGAGAAATCAAATGCAACCACTCAGTTCGAAGGTTAGCGCTCGAATTCCAATGACATTACTGATAATCTGAAAATTCTAATAAAATTTTTCCTAAAGAGAAAAGCCGCATAGCATCGTGGATTGGACTACGTATCGAATCGAATCTAAGTCTGCCAACTTCACTATCGTTCCTCTTTCCTCATTGGCCTATTTTATCCGCGGGTCAATTTGAATCGATATTTAAGGTGGAGAAAATCCATCAATCGATAAAATTAAGAATTATGTGTTTAAATTTGATAATAATAATTGACAAGATTTTTTAAATTTAAAATCGAATCAAAATTCAAAATCGAAGTGACACGCGAAGCGTGTGAGGTATGGTGATTAATCGAAAGATATTATATAACTGTTTTGTCAACAGTTTTCTTTTTTTTGTGTGATCTTAAACTGCTTCGTCTTTTCTAAAAATCTTTCAATATTTAATACATTGTTTATTCATAGTGCTAATAATACAAAATTTTAAATCTTATATTTATTATTTTATAATTGTTTATTCTTAAAGAATTTCGTAAAGAAAGAGTTAACAAGAGAAAAGAAATAATCATCACTTATTTTATTTTTAATAACTACTTGAATTAATATTTCCTAAAATGAACTATGATTAATTTTTATATTAAAAAAATTACTTTCGGATTAATTTTTTTTAATTTAAATTGTCCCGCGGATGAAAATCGACCAATAAGGAATCAGGAACGGAATTTACCTTAGTTGACAGTGGATTCGATTCAATGCATAAAGGTACTTCAGGATGCAATGAACTTTTCTCTCTCTGGGAAAACATGGTTTTTGAATTTACTAATCTTGATAAATATAAGCGATTGTTAAATAAAAATGATAAATTATGAATTAAAATTACCATCGTTTTATAACGATAGATTTATTGGTAAATTTAAAACCATGTCAATAATTGAATGGCCGGGGATGCAATAACGCGCTCGAACAGCTTTTTTCAAATTGAAAAAGTATCGAGAAAATGTTTGATTACGATATAGGGTCAACTGGGGTAGTTGTTACACGAAAATGCAAAGCCGTTTACGCGTCAGATCAGCGGCCAAAAATGGAACTTACCATGTTCTCGTGCCGTAAACGGCACTCGAGCAGGTTACTTCCACTTACGATGCGCTGATCTGACGCGTAGGGCGCCGATGGCGCCCTCGGCTGTAATATACTATTTTCAACTTGATGAAACTGTTGTAAATAAGAATATTTTGGCCAGCTTTTTTTAATCGAACCCTATTAAATAAAAAAATCACTCTGGAAATTGAAAAATTATTATGCGGAAAAAAATAAAAATTAGTTTCATAACCTAGCTAAATATTCTCAATTACCCTGTAGACCAGGGTAAATTGTGACACTATGTGGGGTAATTGTGATTTAACGAATAATTGATATTGTCAAAATTTTTTATGGTTGATCTTAAGAAATACAATAATCTCTTATCTAAATAATATTATGAACATCCATACAAATGTGTTCCATAGAAACTAATGAGAAATATCATAACGATTAAAAATTATAAAATATTAATCGCAATAACTATGCTAGGCTATATTTATTAATTTTGATGTAAAAATTTATTATGACTGGCAAAATTCTGTCACATAGGTGTACATAAACTGATATATGGCATATCTATAAAAATACCCGATTATAGATAAATGAAAATTATATGAGTACCAGACTTAGCGATGTCAGTTCGTGGATACCATTCCTTTATAGCTCCAGGAATCGTGCCGACTTGATACACATCATTTTCAGTTATACTTCAAGTCTCGTTCTCACGATATTACCTGTATGTAGTACCGATTCCTGAGGTAGATGTCGCCACAACTTTAGAGATCTGAAAAGCATACCAATGTACAACCACTACACTAGCTGCTTCCTCATAACGTTTTTTTGTGTTAGAAGAAGCCACACGTTAGAATTTAGTTATTAAAAAATTTAAGTGGGTTTTCATCGCGTTTGTTTTCCAAAAGTCTCTTGAAATGGAAAAAAAACGCAAAAGAGAGTCCGATGATGAGTCGAAACTCAAAAGACTCAAAAAAAAGAGCAAAAGCTTATTAAAATTATTGGTAGGTTAGGTGCAAGACTGCCGGCGCAAAGCACACCGTATATCAGTGGGCGAAACCGAGTGCAGGTTCAAGTCGACGTGCATGCAGCAGATGATGACATGATTTTAGGTACGACTTCTCGTGTTTTATAAGCTTTTTTCGGCGAGTGTCGTCCGCGTTAGGATGCATTTTGTACGTTATGAGTCTGATGACTGGTTCATCCCTGGTACATGGATGATGGTTGGAAAAATGTGGTTCATTTTTAGATAATCCGTCAGATATCGATCACGGGGAGATCTCCAATGGATCAGATAACGGTTCCGAGATTATGAACAAGGAGAACGGAACACCTAACATACTAGAGAAAAGGGAGGAGGACACGGAGGATGACGACTCGGACTCTTCGGTGTACAAGAAAACCTTGTACATTGTGGGTCACGTTTCTGACTTAGAGGAAAAAGAAGAGATCCATTTGAACACCGATTTGATCAACCGTTGGCAGCATTGGAGGAAGAACGGACTTAAGTCTGAAGAGCGCGATAAAAAATCTTAGTGAATATCCGCTCAAAGGGAAATATTCATTCCAATCCCCTTCTCTAGATCGCGAGATAAAACAAATTTTAACTGTAAGTTAAAATTAAAAAAAGAAAGAAACAAAAATTTAGGTTACATTTGGACCTTAGTTATTAATGAAAAATTCTTATGAAATTTTAGGAGACTGCAAGGTCAAGAGATGCTCACTTTGTCAAAAATCAAGAATCCTTGGACGCAGCAACGATAGCGATTGATCAGACAATAACTACTTTGCTTGAGTCGGAAGAAGAGATTGATAGGACCCAGATCTTGCAGCAACTTTGCGATGCAAAGTTGCTGTTGATCGATTGATCTTGACAGCCAGCTGTTTGGGGAAAAACTCGCTAACAAGTTGAAGGAGGCAAAAGCGCTCAAGAAAGCAGGCAAAGAGTTCGCAACAAAAAAGGTGGCAAAGAAACAAACGGAGAAAAACCAGTTGTTAAACTAGAGAGGCCTGTCAGGTTTCCAGAGTCATTCGCAACAGGCCAAAAAATACAGGGGCCCATCCAAACATTTTTCAAGTTCAGGAAATATCCGGACAACAAGGGCTACCAATAAAAAAGGGTTAACCAGCAGCAGAAGCCGAGCCGTAAGGAGGATCAGAAAAATTAGATCGTCTAAAATACTTTATAGACTCGTGGAAAAATGTAACAAACGAAAAATTCATTTTAAATTGTATTTTAGGTTATAAAATACATTTTAATACACCCCCAGTATTAATCGGGAAATCAACCGCACAAATTACCCCGGTCAACCGGGGTAATTTGATATCGAGGTAATTTGTGACAGGCTAATTATTATTAACAAAATACAAAAAAAATGGTTTATATCAAAAGAGAATATTGTTCTTCCATGTCTTATAAACAATACTGATGAAGTTCGAACTAAAATTATTGAAAAAAATTTTTTTTCATGTTTTATTCAACATGAAACAAATTTTTGATGTTTAAAGTTTAGAGCGTTCCATTCAAAGTTAGTTTCCTTTGAAAAATGCAGATATTTTTATGACTTCAATAATTGATTTCACTTTTGGCAAAACTTGTATCAGGCATGAATTCATAACGTCAATATTATTATGAGTATTTTGATTTCTCGATCAATAATATTGATTTTCTAATAGTTTAATGGCTTTCAGACCGTGAGCTAACCTCCTGAAATGTCCAGGCGTTTAGATAAACGAACGATGATTTTTCTAACAGCCGGCGATTAGCTAACGGCCTAGGTTTTTCGCTAACGGCCTGATTTTTCTATCTGCCTACGACATATACAAACTGATATATGGCCAGGGATGGGCGATTCTTCATTCAACGATTTTTGAATAATGAATAACAAATTATTCAATCAAATTCTAAATGAAATCAATCGTTATTCATTACACTGCAAAAAAGTTGTCGATCGATGTGTTTTAAATTAAAACAAAAAACACATACTTAATGTTTAAATGGCTTTTCTGTTTTATTTTAGAAGTGCAAGAAACGTTTTAAAAAAAACGTTTTGAGAAATTTAAACACTTGGAGGTTATTCGTTTAAATATACATTTTGAAGTTAGGTGTTTCAGAATAAAACACTTTTACAGATTAAAACATTTGAATAACACGGTTGGCGAGTGTTTTAAAACTGTACCCTGAAATGTTTTATTTTAAAACAAACCCTGATAACCACCGTTTATGTAAATGGTTTACATAAAATTTGAGTAAATGTAACTCCTCATCGTGCTGCATTATTTACATAAATCATTTTCATCGAACAATTTTGTGTCGAAATTAATAAACGAATGAAAAAAACAATTTTTGATTTTTCAAAACTTAAAAAATTCAAAAAATTTTGTTGCTTGTATAAAATTTATGTAAATAATGCAGGACAATGCGGAGTTAGATTTACGTAAATTTTTTGTATAGCATTTATGTAAAGTTTACACAAAATTTACATAAATTTTACTATCAGGGAATCTTCTTGCAGTGTATTTAATCAAGTTTGAATAATATACAACCATTTAATCATTATATTCAATCAAGTTTGAATAATAATAACGATTTATTCATTATTCAATCAAGTCCTGAATAATGAATAAATCATTATTCATTATTCATTAATTTTCTGCATTCAAATAACAGTTATTAAAATAATGGCCATCCCTGTGTATGGCATATTCATGAAAATAGCCCATTACAGATACTATAGCGTCACAGTTACACCGTACTTTGGAAATGATATGGGGTAGTTGTGATTTCAATTTTTACATAAAATATTACTTAAAAAATATTTTTGAATGGTGGATCAAGTTTAACAGATTGTAACTAAGTAAAATGAATCATTGAAATCATAAAAATATCTGCATTTTTCAAAGAAAACTAATTTTGAATGGAATGCTCTAAATTTTAAGGACGCGACAAAGTCCCACGTCCGTATCGTACCGAACCGTACGGTACGATACGGAACGGGTAAAAATTTATCATTTCCACCGTACGCGTACGATACGGTACGGGTAAAAATGTATCATTTCCACCGTACGCGTACGATACGGTACGGGAAAAATTTATCATTTCCACCGTACGCGTACGATACGGTACGGGAAAAATTTTATCATTATCACCGTACGCATACGGTACGGGTAAAGTTTATCATTATCACCGTACGCATACTATACTGTACGGGTAAAATTTGATAATACTTTCAAATCATTTTTTAATTACTCACGATTAAATCCAATTATAGTTAGCAATGACGTACTATCACAATAACGTTTCTATTACCACAACATACTCTCTAAATTCGAAAAAGTGAAAAAAATCTCAGAAAAAGTGCATATACACTTTTTCGAAGTTAGAGTTTATCTTCTCTTTGAAAGAAAAGATATCTTCTCTTTCAAGAGAAGTTTACCCGCACGGACGAAAATATATTTTAAAAATATAAATAAAATATATTTTTTGTATGTAAAATATATTCCGGCAATAAGTATAATATTCGGTTTATTTTTATAAATTTCATTATGTAAATTTATGAAATATAATATAAAATATATTTGTATATAAAAAGTTTATAAAAAGCGGCAATAAGTATAATAAAATGAAATATATTTTAGCAACTATATTTTCATCCATGAGGGTATAGCAGCCCGTTTATAGGGAAATATAAATAAATAAATAAATAAATTTTTGTTGTCGAACAATCTCTGAGATAGCACCTTCTTCAACCAAATTTTGAGATAACACCTTCTTCAAGTTTGATTTGAAATAGCACCTTCTTAAAGAAGATTTTGAGATAGCATCGTCTACAAGTTTAACTTGAAAAAGCACCTTTTTCAAATTCGAATTTAAAATAGCACCTTCTTCGTTAGACCCATCGATGTGCTAGTAATAACAGAGGAAAATTCGTATGGTAGAAATGATACATTTTTCCTCCCCATACGGACAACAAAATTAGTCAAAATTTATGTAGATTTTATATTTTTTATATATTTTTTTATATTACATTCAAAATATTTAAAATATTTCCCGTACCGTATCGTACGCGTACAATGAAATTTATATAATTTTCCCGTACCCGTACCGTACAGTATCTGTACGCTGCAAACGATAAATTTTTACCCGTACCGTATCGTACGCGTACGGTATGGTGATGCTATTTCTTACTCGTACCGTACAGTATCCGTACGCTGGAAACGAAATATTTCTACGCGTACCGTATCGTACTGTACAGTACGGTATGATACGGTCGTGGGACTAGTCGCGTCCAATTTTAAACAGCACAGATTTGTTTCACAGATGTTAAACAAAACATGAAAAAACAATAACAATTTTTCAAAATTTTAGTCCAAACTTCATCAGTATTGTTTATAAGACATATGAGAACAATATTCTCTTTTAATATAAAACATTTTTTGTATTTTGTTATTAATAATTAGCCTGTCACAAGTTACCCTGATATCACAATTACCCCAGTTGACCCTACTCGAAGTAGCCAAATTGTTCGTTATGATCTAAAGAATCAAGTTCATTTGTTTGTTCATTCGTTCATTCAGAAAACATGTTTTGTTCGATTTAAATAAAAACATTATTTTCGATTTTGATTTTTTCGTAAAAAAAAATACATAGAGGCACCCTAAGAATCATACACAAGGTCAAAATAAAACAGATTAGTTATAAAGAGTAGTAAGGAGTTATAAAGAGTTATAAGGAGTTATAAAAAGTTATAATGAGTTCTAAAGTTTTGCAGAGAGTTTTTTCTACAAAGAGTTAGAGTGAGTAACAGAGACCCGGGAAAAAAGTCTAACTCTGATTAGACCTGGAATTTTTTCCCGGTAAGTTTTAGCGAGCGTAGAACTGAAGTTCTTAATGTTTTTAGTACGAATTTGATAACATTTTTATAAAATTTTTAATTTTTTCCACGAATCTAATTCTGAACTCAGATTTTAATGTTTCCATTGAATAAAACAATTTTCTAAAAGTAAAATTAATTTCAAATTTTAGTCATATTTAAATTTACTCTGTCCCTGCTTATGGGTTTCATGAGAGTAAATAATCACCTAAACAAATATGTTTTCACAAATTTCACTTGGGAATCCAAGTAAATTTGTTTTTATACTAGAATAAAAAAAAACATCTGTCCAGACATGGAAATTTTCCTGCATTAAATCAGATCTACTCTTTTTCCAGGTCTGATCCGACCTGAGACTAGACCTAATTAAACACAACTTTGTCTGATCACGTAAAATCAGACATGAATCAGATAACATTGAATAAAATTGGACATATTTTGACCCAATCGGGACCATTTCCAGGTCTGATCAGACCTGGATTTTTTTTCCGAGATCATAAAATCGATGTTCGAATATTTTTTCACCCAAAACTTATTGCAGTATAATTTTTAACAGCCTACAATACATTTGATGCTCAGAGAAGTTAGCCGGTTGAAAAATTTTTTCAAAAAAAAAAAAATTATAATTTTTTCAAAATTTTTTGAAAATTTTTTTTCAAAAAAAGTTCTATTTAAAACTATATTGAAAAAAATCAAAATTCGAATTAAAATTATAATATTTTAATTCGAATATAAAATATAATATTTTCATATAAATAACCAAACAAAAATATTTTTTGTTGAATAAAAATGTTTTCATCTGATTTTGATTAAAAAGAATACAATTTTGATTATCTCGTTTGGATCTTGTTTCGATCAAATTTTAATCAGAAAATGCGACATTTTTTGATCTCATTTAGATCGGAAATTGATTTAAATCAGACTTCGTTCAATTCCGAAGATTTTTAGATTAATTTTAAAGGTGATTTGAAAAAAAAAGATTAACATTTCATTATCACTCATAGAAATAATCTTTCGAGTCAACATTTTGTATGGCATGAACGTTACTCGTTTAGTGGTAACAAATATTCGCTTGATTCAAAATGTTTTAAACTATTTGAAGGAAACTAATATAATAATCTTGAATCCAGATTTCAGAAATGTTGGCTGATGTAAAATAAAATTTTTTACTCAAGATTTTGAAGTTTTCACCTCAACATTGATGCAGAACTGTAAAATATTATAATACTGCTTTAACCATTTTAATCTACATATTTTCATCATTTAAATGTTTACTTCGTGCTAATAAATTAGAATATACGATCATCTGAACATAAATGTTCAATTTCTTTATCATACGGATTTTTTAATTCTTGCAATTACAAAAATATTAAAAAGATAAAGTAAAACTTATAAGACATCAAATTATTACAACATTAATGTATACAAATATGAATTTTTTTCGAATATTTATGCAAACCGATTTTTTATGAATTGATAGAAAAATACAAAAACAATCAAAACTATGAGTGAATAAAATTAAAAGTGATTATCTAGAGTGAGATATTTAGAGTGATTATCTCTCATATTTCATTTTCCGACGAACAGGATTTAATCTATTCCATGTTCTATAACTTCTTGGCTCAAAATTTTAATGTCCAAAATTTTTATATCTTTGCATTAGATTTAATTGTCTTGAAAAAATGTTAAAATGCTTGCCTCTAGATTTTTTTATTGACTTAAATGGTTTTTTCTGTAAATGATGTTTCTATGAAATTTGTTTATTTCTTAAATCTAATTTAGATGAATTCTTGGATCAATTGATTTAGAGATAACACTTTTGATGCTCATAGAAGTTAGATTGTCATGAAAATAAATGACTTTGTTTGTCGTTTCAAGTTTTAAGTTGTACAGAAATGAAAATTAAAATGAAAAAAAGGTTGATGAATACCTTTGCGATATTTGTGGCAAAGATACAAAAGGATTAACCGTGCAATGTAATAATTGTTTAGTCTGGTATTATTTCGAATGCGAAGATTGTGAAAAAAAACCCAAGAGATTGGTTTTGTTCAAAATGTGATCCACAAAAAAAAAACTTTCTCGCTAGTTCCTTTGTAGAAGTAATTCTACTATAATGTTGAAAAGTAGAGTGATGTTTTGTTTATAAATTTTGTTTTCAATGTAATGTTGTATATATAAGATACAAGATTTGAGGTATACTTCGAATTTGTTATTATTCAGTTTAAAATTTTTGAAAAACAACTAAAATTGTGTTATATGTTTGGCAAAATAAATTATTTATAAAATACGAAATGATCTCTAACTTTTGTGAGAAATAAATTGTCCAGAAAAATAGAATTTTATATTTCTTTTGTGTTATAGTTTTCTGTTATAAAAATTATTGCATCCATTAATATTAATTATCAGCTACAATCATTTCGTAAACTTGAATTATTCGCAAAAATTATGTAAAAATATGATAACTGATACAAGTAAAAACGTATTATATAAAATTATTTTTTTAAGTGACATTATTTTAAACATAAATTGTCTTTCATTATATTAGTAACATAACAAAATAAAAAAAAGAAATAAAACCTAGTATTCTACAGCCTATGTTAGTTGCAATCACCTTCAAAATAATCTTAGGACACAGAAATTTGATTTTAGTTTGTCATTTTTGAAATCCTGACGAACATTCAAACATACAAACATAATTTGAATTTTATTATCAAATTAGTTTTATTAATCATAAAAGGATAAGGATGAGGAATCCTTGGAAACATTTTGATATGAATAACAGAAACAAATTATTTTTACTATATGTATTGAAACTTAAATCATAATCTTCACACATTACAAATTATAATTATATTGTATCTCGGAAATTTTTTATTTACTGTTTCTGAATAATTAAACTAACATTTAGATTTAAAAATATTTTAAATGAAATTTTTTTTATGTATATATTAATTCCACTGCTGAAAATTTCGATAAATGAGGGTCCTTTTGATAATAGTTACATTCATACCTTATCATAACGAAATAATAATTATTCAGCTGGATCGAAGAAAAACATTATCGGTTTCATCTTTAATATACAATCTTAAATGTTGTGTCACTAATGGAATTTAATTACGGATTTTCATGCGAATATTATTTAAGATGATTTAATTTATTTTCTCTCTTTTTATTTCTCAATTTATTATTATTGATCATCGTCCAGATTTCGTAACATGTCCTGCCATTTTTGTCTTGTTTCAATCCATACACTCACATTGGATTTCTTATTTTTTTTATTAACGATTAAATAAAATATAATTTGCACACCTGTCTGCTTGCACATTTTTCTGAAAATGGCGAATCTTCCGCATAAACTAATAAAATTTTCAGTGAGAAGGTCTTGGGACTTGATCACATAAATTAGCATCCAAATTAAATTAAATACATAACATGATTTACAAAATAAAAAAATTTGCATGTCGCAAATATTGATCTGATACATATATGCATGTCTCTTAGACCTAGTCGTCGTATAGTTCATAAAAAAAAGTGTGAATGAGAAAGGTTTTGCTACATGTCAAACAAACCAATCATTAATTGACTCATTCAATTACACTTATTTAATAGTAATTAGATAGTCATTTGGACATTATGCATTCTAACTTTAAGATAAACTATAAGATAAAAAAATGCACTCACATTGTAATAGTAGTTCATAGTACAAAGAAAGAGCATAAGATAATCTCTATATCTTATTTTCAATTTCATTTAATAAAAATAGGACAAACACAGTATCTTTCAGGTAATTAAAAAAAGTGATAGAGGATTGATAAAAAATTTGGTATAAATGTTTGAACATCTAGAATCGAAGATCAGTTTTAGTCAAGCAGTGAGTTGTGCATATGACATATCGAACATCCTATGAACTCTGTAAAAATCCTGCACCAAGATGCGGTTGAAAACTAATAAAATGTTAGTGCTATTTGTAGCACTTGCATCCTGTGCTTCAGCACGAGGTAAGAAATAATCAATTTAATGCTACAGAAAAATGGATCTGCATCATCCATATCAATTCAAAAATTCAAAAATCATCGGAAGAATAGTGTTTCAATTTTCATTTTCGAATCGTTTCGAATCTCTAACAGATCAATTGAAGAGTCAGATGCAATAACCAGAATAACCTTTTTTTTTTTTTTTTTTCAAAAAAAATAGTATCGAGAAATCCAAAATTTTCTCGTTACTTTTTACTTTGAAAACAAGACCTCCAAACGCAAGTCCGGTTACTGCATCCAACTTTTCAATTACAATCAACAAGTCATACACATTTTTGAAAATAAAATATTGATGCTAATTGCACTATCACAATACAGATGAAAATAAAACCTGCTGTTTTTTGTCTTTCAGAGATAACTCTCAACTTCCCGTGCCAAAAAGACCAGTTCTATCAATATTCCATCGTAAATGTGGATATAGTTTCGGGAGTAACAGAATGTAACGCCAAAGGATGGATGTTGGGAGATTCAGATGACTGCACGAAATTCTACCAATGTTTGGCTGCGACTGACGGATCCCTCAGATGGTACGCGTACACTTGTGCAGCGGGATCTGTCTGGAGTCAGGACTTGTTGTACTGCACGCATCCA
>JAPYZS010000938.1:0-45114 GCA_030522925.1 Trissolcus japonicus
TATATATATATATCTCACATAGAATATACTTACATCTGACCGAAGTTGGCTGCTAAACTTTGGTCCAAAAATGATAAATCATTGACATGAAACAGCCAACATTGGCTAAAATTTTGTTTCAGAATTAAACTGAAATTGTTCAATCAATATTTTTTACAAAAATTATTTTCAGGTAATTGTTTCCACGTTTTATAGTCGTCAACTTAGAAATTTTAACTGTTGTTACTTCTGTGCTGGGATTCGAGAATCGGTTATAGAAATTACATAAGGATATAAAATGCGCCAGACGTAGATTTATGTTGTACCCCATTAATTTTCATATTTCGAATGCAAAAGCTTTTAATGAAAAACACGAATAGATGAAGCAACTATCTTATGATTCATGAAGACGCTTTTCCGTTTCACTCGGATGGAACGCGAGCGCGAGGTGGTTAACCGCAGCAATACTAGATCGTCAAAAAATAATGCACCGCTTGTTTTTTTTTTTTCGTGCTCTTTTTATGCAACAGATGTATAGGTATTGCGTTTTATCCTCGAGTGGTGTTCGTTTTTGAATATAAAGGGTATACTCGCGACCAGAAACCACTTTGATTTCTATTTATGATGATTCATATGGGATTTGTGAAATAAAAAAAAGATGTATTATAAATTATTTATGAGAGAATACCGATGTTGCTAATTTTCTATCTATCCGGTTGCACTAACCCAATTAATCTTTTAATTGTGAACCGAGATTTTAATATACCTTCTGGAACACCGTATTCATATATCAATAAAATTACTCATATTATTTGTTTTCATGCATCGCTATCGCAGCCTCTGCATCTAGGTCGTTACACGATGATGTATAGATCGACAGAGGCATCGAAATACTCATAACGATATATATTCATAACTTATTGTTCGCGGCTCTCCTTTCCGGTCATCGTACGCTTGAATCTAAAGTCCTTCACATTATGATGAAATGATATTCCTGCTCGTTTGGGCAATCATGTGACATATACTCTTGGTTAGTCGTGTATAGGCAATGTGCCATCTTTATAAGGTCAAAGTTTCAAAACTCAACGACTCCTCAATTAAGAATGGTCTGACTATTTTTGTTTTATCGCATTATTTATTATCATTTTTTATTTTGTACAGTCAACATAAAAGTTCGACTCTTTTGCTCGCTCAAATTTGATTCCAAACTTGTTCCTCTACTTGTTTGATGGTACAGCATATCGACGATTGACGTTTCAAACAACCGACGGAGTTTTTTTATAAAACCCATGCTCAATTCAAATTCAAATTATAATTATCATTATAACAACAAGTTAAATTGAACGTACGTCTGCAAGGCATAATGCGCTTAATGTTTAATGATATTATCATTTATCAACAAAGTTGATTGTTTTGTGAAAATGATTTAGTCATTTTCAATTAAAAAAAAATTTTAATTTAAATTAAAATTTTGAGATTAAATTATTAAAAAAATTGAAAAATTTAAACGAAATACGAAACTTGATAATTAATGATAAAAAAACCTAATGATAATTATATTAACTATAATTATAAAAATTAATTACATAATAAGTAATTAATTACATATCTACTTTTGCAGTAATATGCACGCGTTTCCATTATTTTACGGTCAAGCTTATTCAAATATACTTGGATTGACCAATGCACGTGCAGCTGTCATCAACATCAGCTATACCTGGTTGCGTCGCACTCGTCTGCGGTCAGATAATATTTACTTCAACATTTTTATTCAACAGTGTTTAGCCTCTGGGGTGTTCAATTACCTGGCTCGATCCCATTTAGGAAGATGATAATACACATTTTTGGTAGGAAATTGACAATATTCAGAGAGGTCAGCTGACTTGTTGATTACATTATATAGTGTGTCCCATTAGAGACTGAAATCCGACACTGTTGTGACAAGGGTATAGTTGATCGTCGGGCTGTAAACGAAGCTTTCGAAAAGTCTTTAGCTTTTCATCTGTTAGATCACTTTTTCTTCCACTTTCCCTAAAAGGGAAGATAAAAAAGATTACTTTTATTGCTTGTAAATAATATTTAAGGTGATCAGAATAAGTCGTTAAATCTTGATGGAACGAATGACTCGACTTGAAAAACTAAGGGATTAAAAAAGCCATCTCAAAAGATATACACCAAAAAAGCAAAATCATCGGTTCAAACTTTTCGGATTGGATTGGACGAAATATAAAAGAGATGAATCACATAATGATAATCAAACTGTTTCATTTTATTATTCATGTTGTCTAGTATAAATGAAGGGAAAAATTAATTTGGAAATTCGGTGATGCTGTATGCGAGATTGTAATGTAACATGAACGACGACGGAGCACCAAATCGGCGTATAAACGGGTTTTACAGTTACGAGGCGGTGTTTACGAGGCGCTCTCAGTAAACGTTATGTCCGTCTGTATAAGAAAGCACCGGCAGCTTGTATTAACGTTGGATTAATGGAAATTGCGTATACGAGACAGGCTCATTCGTTCGCGGTGCTCGCGCTGCGTTTACGACGTCGTTTTCTGTTGGGGCTCTTTTAATGAATAATCTAGGATTCAAACAATGGGTGCTTCGGCCACTGGCCCAATCTCATAGTTTTGAGCAATTGCGCGCAATTTTATTAAAGATATTTCAAAATTTTAACCAACTTGACTTTTGTTTTCACTATTTTATTTATATATTTTCATTGTGTTTTTTTTTTTTTTTTTTTGAAGACAAATGTCTATTAATAAATAGACATTATTTACTACAAAGCTCATTTTTTGTCAGTAATTGGAACTCTAGTTGATTCGGATTTCGATGTATTTATAAGTGGCAGATTGACAACTTTGCCAACATTTCTCTGATGAACACAAAATTATCAGGTCAAACGTATGTAGGTGCTCTATGTCGTCCAACTGCTTGGGGTCTGAGTGACCGCGCGGGGAGGGGGCCAGGGTTCGAGAAACGACGACTTCACATCAACTTTCTCAGTTTTTTAAAATGGAAAACGGAATGGAATATCAACAGAAGACCCCAAAGACTTCAAGAATGTCAACATGAAGATATCGATAACAATTAAATTAAATTTTTTTTTAATTTTACTGAAAACTAAAATTTATAAATTGAAATAGTAATTTATCATGTTTTGCATTGCCATCACGCGATTCAGAGGAGAAGTAGTAAAAATTACTGCTTTATTTCTATCCGTGTACCGTCAATCGGACTGTACAGTAGCGAGATTAAACATTGTTAGTCAGGGAGCAGTTTGGGGACTTGACAGAAGGGGCACACAAGACAACCGTAAGAAAAAAAATCTTTTCTGTGGCAAACAGTGATAATAATCGAATCATATACCATCTTTTAATTCACACGTGAATAAACTCGTTAATATAACATTAAAAGCTAACGACTTATTTTGATCAAAAATTGATTTAATTACAAGTTCCGAGACCTGATAGAACAATTTGAAAGAAACATAATGAAATGTTTATCTTTTCTTATAAATCATCCTGAACATTAAAAATCCTTCAGATTGAAAAAAAAAGTTTTATTTAGAACAATCTGATCTAAACAACTCACTTTTTCGAATTAAGAGAGAAGATAATCTCTGGGCTGCGTCTTTTACCCGGGGGTAAAAGATTTTCAGTTATTTTCCATATATGCGCGTAAAATGTATTAACATTATCGAATCAATGTTGAATTTAAAATGGTGATGTGCTTTGAAGTTGAGGTTCATTAGAAGTCGAGTGGCAAGTCACTCACAGAACCATGGACCGGGGGTTATATGTTGGACGTAGGACAGTCTAAGTATACTCCATGTTATTTCTGGCTAGAGCTCACGCACCGCTCGCTCGTCTCTCTCCTTTTTGTATGTTTTCCTTCCAGTGCGATCGCGTCGCATAATGTGCGACTCCGCTCAGCTCCAAACATTTGATTTCCGTCGATCAAATGCACTGCGACTTGAATTTTCAAACATCAACCATGCATAAAGAACTTGTATTTTTTCTTTCAACAAATTTATTTCAACAAATTTGAAACTAAAGAGTTATTCATTTCAACTATTTTAACTATTGAAAATATAAAATAATGTTTCTGATTAAATGGAGAGAATAAACAAAGCAAGAATGCCACGCGCAGATAAAATGAATGTGTCTCTCATGTGCCTCGATAATGCGTCATATCGCAGGTACGCAGGCACGCATCGCAATTGCCAGGGCCAAAGTTTACCAGGAATTTACGTGGATATCATATGGTGCCGTAATCGCTTTTGTCAATTCGACTTCATGAATTAATTCTTGTTGACACGAAATTGTGCTTTTCTGTTTTTTTCATTTCTAATTATTTTGAAATTAATTATTTAACATTTAATTGGAAGAAACAAATTCTATTTATAATAGTATCGCTAGTAAAAATTTATCGGGCGAGCTGGCCCTATAAGGCCCCTATAAGGGATATTACACGCTCTACAAACGCCCGATAAATTTTCACTAGGGATCAAGCGCGCCCGTGACTGCTATATTGATTTTTTTAATTTTCTGCAGTTAAAACATTTGGAAATGAAACGAAAACAATAAAAACCAAATCCTAATGGAAGTGTGTCCCATGCGATTGGGTCATGACAATGGCGGCTGGTTAACCTTTTCTCAAGCCATGACGATATGCATCGATCGTGGAGAACGGTATAGATACGCTTACCCTCTGGATCACCTGTTACATTCAAGTATAGGTATATCCTTGGCAATATCTCTGACCGGTTTCGCGCATGCACTTCGTTTAACTTCATTTTAAAACCTTTTATCGATTTTTGCGCTCGGAAAACCGGCGTTATTACACAATCTTGCATTATTTATCAACTTGCACTGTTATAAATGCATTTGACACGTTTATCAAATTTCGAGAAATTAAATGTTTCAACAATTTAAGTGCTATTTTCTAAACATTTTTTATTATTGTTATTATTATTATAAAATTGTACGTACATTTAGCATCTTCTCATGTGACAACTATATATCATACAAATTACTTGCGTAAAGTGACAGCATCTGTATAATATGAGTGAATTTATAAATTGTTAATAACAGTTTCCGCGGAAATATTTTCAACAGACAATTGGTGTTATTAATTTTGATGCATTAATTTTCAAGCATTTCAGAGGCAAAAGCGGGAGGCACATAGGTATATAGGTACTTATCAAGTTAGCACGGTATTCTTTCATTTTTGTGCGTTGATGGAAAGGAAAAAAGCTATATACTGTCCTACGTGCAATGAATTACTTTGACGAGATCAGTGTACTGTTCCGTAAGAATTTTAGCATATTAATTCATAAAATTAACACGCGAGATTCACGGCGTCTTAATATAATTTCTGCCATGATATCTGTTAAAATATTATACCAGTCGAGGAATGTAATTATTATTAGAGACGTCACTTAAATATAATTTGCATATACTACGGTCTCGCGTTGTTATATACATACGTTTCGTATATATATCTACACTAGGCTTCAAACGCGCGCTTCGCGCGCGCCTGCTATTTATCTTGTTTTTAAATGGTTAAATAAACAAACTGTCATATTAATTACAACAAGTTCAAATTCTACCCGTCAACCAAATCAGAAAATGAATAAACCGAGGACAAAGAACTAACTTCAGGCGACCACGACTTTATTTTTTTGAAAAAAAAAAAAAAAAAAAAAAAATGATGGAGATGGATATATGGACTTATAAATAATGTTTGGAATGAACAATAATAAAAAAATTATTATCATGCTAGCATCTATTGGTACAGGATTAAATACGAAACGTAAAGCCATATGGTGCGTCAAAGGGGTACAAAATAGAGAGATAGCTCGTGACTATAAAGGGATGGCATATTTGGACCGGCCACTCGAACTCATGCGTTTCATTAAATGAATAATCGCAGCCAACAATTTAGGATGAGTGAAAATGTATTGCTTTTTGATCGCAAACTGTACAACCCATTCACTTTTGTTACATATACAAATTGTTTTAATTAATTTCACTCAATTCGAAAAATAGAACAATTGGCAAATAACAAACATTTTTTTTCCATTATTCAAACGTTTTTTGACGTAAGATAGTTTGTTCTTTCAAGCATTTTAACAGTTTTGTTTTGCTTTAGTAATGATTATCCATCTGTGTGTGATAAGCACCAATCAGATCGCGCGAAAAGTGAAACATCATGGTGTTTATGATCATGTCTTCAATCATCTATTGATAACGAATAATATTTATTCATTATATTTATATATCATATTGTTGCTAATAGATGTTAACATTTTTTTATTTTCACTTTATATCGCACCTAAAGAATATTAAATTGTTTACAATGCTGTTATGCAATCACGATTAAAATGTTAGTAAATCTTGATTTTGTTCATGGAGAGAAATGAAGGAAACGATTTTTCTAGAAATCTCGACTAATCGTGTGCGGAAACTGATAATCTATACAAATTACAAAGCGACAAAGCGACTTAGTCATTATGTTTTTAAATGATTTTGGAAAAATTTTAAATATTTCGATTGAGTTTCAATAATCTCATTTTAAATTCTGTTGGTATCTGTCAAAGTGTTTTTTTTTTCAACTTTATATATATGTAAATTTCGTTTGAACTTGATGGGTGAAAAATTATCATTTACTTGGATCTGTTTTGGTAGATGGTGAGATAGAAAAGAAGTCGAGTTCGCATCGGTGCTTCTATTTGACTGGCTTAAGGCCAGACCGACTTACCCAATTAGATTTCATCACTGGGTCGTCCGCTTCCCTGGCTGCCAATATTTGCAATACCCAACTAAACCGATCCAATTATATCTAAACATTAGCCTTCCATCATACTATTGACATATGATTTCCCTTTTCCTACCGTTTTGAGTTTAAATTTAAAAAACAACTTATCAATTCCGACTAATTGCAAATATTACAAATTAAATTTGTTCAAGATACATTGTTCAATGAAATTTCTGTTTCCATAAAACATGGAAATGTGATTTCCATGTGATTCTTTTATTTGTTTGACATTTATACCAGTTTTTCATGCAAGCTAAACTAATTGTATTATATTCCAAAATGAAAAAAAAAAAAAAAAAAAAAAAAAAAAAAAAAAAAAAAAAAAAAAAAAAAAAAAAAAAATAAATTGTCATGACATAAATTGGGAGAAAAAAATAGCGGGGCGCGGGGGGGGGGCGGGAAAAAAGAGGACGGGGAGGGATGAAGGAGTGAAGGAGACAAGGATGAAAGAAAAGGTGGAATAGCGGCTCACTGCACGCTATCCCTGGCATTCGGTTTGGTATTTTTCTTTGTGTATCGCGGATAGTTGGAATTGTTCTGCAAGCGAGGCATTGATATATCGAGCCGCGGGTCCTTTGAGGTGAAGCAGGTTCCGAATTATCCTTCGCGGAGTCCCACGGAACCCCTGAAACACTGATGGTCAATTTACCCAAGACGACTTCCACCCTATCTCTTTCAGTTGCTCTTAAGTGCACGTACTTTTTCATTCTCTTTATATTCTGCAGTTGTGTATCCATGCGATGGCTTGGTTCTCTAATTTTTCAATTAAAAGAAGACAAGTGAAAAACCAACAATTTATTTCACAAATTCAAGCTGAATATTGCTTGACCTCGACTTTGACAATTCGAACGCTTCCCTCACGGATGAAAATATGGTCGTTAAAATTATTTTATTATAAATAATATTTTATTTTATTATACTTATTGTCGCTTTTTATAAACTTGTTATGTACAAAATATATGTTATTTTGTATTTCATAAATTTATATAATGAAATTTATAAAAAAAAATATAAACCAAATATTATACTTATTGCCAGAATATATTTGGCATACAACAAATATGTTTTATTTATATTTTCAAAATATATTTGCGTCCGTGCGGGTTCTTGGAAATTAATTTGAGCCCAGAGCGAAGGATCTTTCTCCTTTGTTCCCACGCCGTCGCCGTGTGTCTCCGCGTTCGTGACCGCGAGCGCGCATCGCTTCTTTCAACAACCGACGAGGCAAATGTAAAAAGATTAACTTTTGGGCAAAAAGTTAGCGCTCAAATCTTCAGCGCTAACTGAACTTGAGACGCGTTCATCACATCGATATTTTTTATACTTGCTGCAGTGTCAACAAAAAAAAAACCTTGACAGGATAAATCATTTCCATGACTTGGGTGCGTCAGCAAGAGTTTTTGAGCATTTTCAAAATTAAAACAAACATTTGTATGTATGTATTTATTTGTTTTCATAGAAACAAATGCATTTGTTATTTACAAAATGATATATTTTTTATGTAAATTGTGAAACGAAAATTCTAGGGAAAAGTCAGGCACACTTTTATATATGCATGGGAATATTATCTAGGTGTTACGCGTCGTCAATCTCGGTTCTCGTTTACTTGTCATTCATACTCTTAATACCATTGTTTCGGTTGTCACAACTTATTGGTTCTGAAAACTAGAATTTTTAGTTCAACCCAAAAACGATCAACTATATTCTGTTTGGTTAAAATGATAAAACATTGTCATTACATTTATACTTATAATATTATGTATTGCCAACTGAAATGAGATACATAGATGAAAAATATAATTTGTTTCTTGATATGAATAAAAAAAAAGATTACACCTTACTCCGCGGAAAGATTTTCTATATATTGAGTTGAACTGATAATCACGAGTGTGTAACAAGAGAAATCGTGCAAAAAGGGAGGAATTGGCATCGGGGTCAACTGGTCAATGAGTGCGGCGGCGGCATCTTTGTCGCGTGCATCGCTCGAACTTGCTCGCTCCTGACATCGCCTTTATGAGATTCTCTCTTTCCTACATATCGACTGGCGTATGTTGGAATATAACTCGAGCCGGTTTCTCCCGTGTGCTATTGGCGGGTGCGGGAAGAGGGCGTTTCTCGCGCGCGTTGTAGTAAGCCCGTAGTTTTGCACTGCACTTTCAACAACAGATGTTAGATGCATCAGTTGCCAAGGCAAACATCAACCGAATAACTCAAAAGCTACTTGTAGGATATCTTATTTGGTTTAACAATTTACCAACGAATCACAACAAGATTTGATATATTTGTTACAATTTTATTTTTTCATTTCTCTTACATCAGACATAAACTAATATTCTGTGCGTGCGTTACAATTCATTCAAGAAATGATTCAACCAAGTATATAAGCGAGAGCTTATTTTATACTATAGGGGCGATTGCACGCTTATCAAGTTGGCAACTTTCTTTTTTTCTTTATGAATCAAAAATTAATTTTTTACAATTTTTTCCCTGTTCCTATTTCTCATAACTATTTCTGGAAAAAAATTGAGACATTTGGTAATTTAAACTGAAACTAACCTTTTTATTGAATCACGCTATAGCTTTTAGAATTGTAAAAATACTACATCACAAAACAAAACATAGTTGATAAAACCTAATCTTTAATTTTGTTTTTTTTTCAAATTTGAAAAATGAAAATTCGCCATCTATGCATTACCATCTGTCTGTCTCTACCTATCATTCATCTTTTTTCTTCTCACTCTGAATACAACCGAAATCATTTGAACCAATCAGAAGACAAATAAAATGATGAAGTTATGTTGACGTTTCATTATGGATGAAAAATGTGTCAAATTGCATGTACTATGTATAAAATGTATTTTCTGCGATTAATTAATTTTATTGTCATAAAATAAATGTTATTAGAAAATTGATATTTCACAAGCAACATCTCTTCTATCATAATAATGATAAAATTGATTGTTGTATATTTCAATAGCGAGGAGAATGTAATCAAAGTGTGTGCCAACACGATTTTTCCGAACCGCGAAAATTCGTTTCAAATGATTTGACGAGCCCGCGCGTGCTTAGTTTCATAACTGCTGATGCAAACTCGTTATAGTTCAAGATTCATCACTTTTGCAGCGGCACTTTCTCTAAACAAGTTTATACTGAAAGTCATAGTGACAATATATAGAGCATTCAATCGAAATGATGATCGTTTGAGCTTAGAATCAACATGTTTTTCTCTCTTAAACAGTGTATCGTATATAAATGAAAATAATATATAATCGAATAATAAAATTTTATTATTAATCATTCATTGAAAATGATATGATAAAGAGTTGAACGAGTTGTTCATTATACCTTCACTCAGCAGTGATACGACTTTCTGATGCGACGCTGAAGAGACTGCACTGGCGTGCAAGGGGAAGCAAAGCAATGTTAACGGCTCGAGCAAAAACTGGTTTGCCCACTGGCGCGACGGCAAATCGCAGCTTCGTCGCGGCGCAGTTCCCCGGCTCTAATTCGGGCTTACGTAATTTGCACTTATTGTTGGCAAAATCGCGCCGCGCCTACGTGACGTCACGCAAAACGGTATAATCCGTGTTTCGCAATGCAATGCGATCGGATAGAGAAAGCAAAGACGATTTCAGTCAACGTAAGTGTAGATTTTGTTTCTTTACACGCGCACATACATTTATTTATTTATTTATTTATTTATTTACTTATTTATATTTACAGAGCTGAAGAAAAGTGCTAAGAAAAGAGGTTAAGCTGTTGCACATAACATCGGCTCACCGATATTATACCGTTCGATTGCTATTGATACCAAGTGTTGTGCGCAAGTGGACAACAACGTGTTTATTGTTATATATACTTATCAATGCACAGCACCTATATAATACCTCAATTAATGCGCGCACGTATATTACTTCCATCTTTTACAACTGTGCGACCAGTTCATCTTGTTTTTTCCAGAGTTCTGATATTTTCTAACTTGTATAGTTCCGCTAACTTAAATTTCATTACTTTTTTAGGCCTTGTTTTAGGCAAAAATGTATATTGATAGCTATAAAATTTATATATATATATATATAAATAGTTTTTTAATATTTTCATACAAACAAAAATGGGATGAGGCTTAGAATATCCTACCAAATTAGATCCCAGAGAATTGCAACTGCAAAATGAGAGAAATTATATTCACTTGCTAATTTTCATTACATTCTTTATGTGCTCATCTGTAACATACTGACAGCGACGCCGACAGCTGTCAAGTGACATGTTTTTTTTTTTTCAATAAATTTTTGAAAAATCGGTCGTTGTTTTGAACGATACAAAAAATCTTCTGTATATAGTATACCTATATATGTGGTTAATTGTGGTAGCTATAAATATATACAAATAAAACGTTTGAAACTAACCAGAATTTTATTTCAAATTGAAAAACAAATATAAGCTACGTTTTCTTTTACGGAAAACGCGTCTTTTACATGATCGCTCAAGACACACAATGCTCTGTAAATTCGAATAAGTGAAGCTCACTCGAAAAGAGTGAATATTACAGTAAGTCCAGTCTTTCGCCATTTGCAAAAAGTTAAAATTTTCACTTATTTTGAGTTAAAATTACAATGGGATTTTCACTTCTTGCAATTGGTGGAAGACTCTGGACTTATTCGAATTTAGAAAGTTGAAAACTGAACATTGCAACGCATTTTCCGTGTTAATGGACGCATTTAAAAAAAATGTAGTTGTCAACCCACGTTTAAACTCTTTTTTCGCGCGCAAAAGATTTTTACGCGAGGGTCGTGGTGTACAAGAATTGTTGTGGATTCATTTCAGCGGCTAATTAATGGTTTTTAAGTAATAAAAATCAATAGCTCATTGATAGTCTAAAGGACACGTGGTTTTTTCAGCGGTGCGCGCTTAAATTTTAAAACTTCAACTTTTCCGGTCAGCTAGAGGCTGTCATTTTTGAATTTCTTTGATGCTTACATTTGGACAGATTAAATAGAATAACAATTATTCCAATAACGATAATTGGTTAGCAATTATCATCAATTGGTAGACTCTACCGAATTTGATGGCAAAATGTTCAGGCGGTGATTTATGATTCATTGCATGCCGATGGCAATCTAACACGCCGTGTGCGCATACTCTCATGATTTTGTAGCGTCTAGCAAGGTATATTTTTATTCGGCGAACGAAATCACCCACGCGTACACCCACCGCTTCGAATTACGACGGTATCATCCAATATCTACAGCAAGGGACATTGTTTCCGCGACATCCATTCCAATTTTAAACATTGCGTAATTGCAAAAAATCAGATTAATTGTTCGAATTAGTCGGTCATGTTAACTGATTTAACGCCTATGCACTTGGCGATCATTTGCAAATTGTAATACATACCCTTTCATTTACGACAACGAATGTGATCCTTGCTGTGTATCAAAAACAAGTTTAAGTCCTGCGTCATTAAATAATAATTAATAAATATTGTATCATTAAACGAACCATCCTTGATAGGAGATTTATACACAATAAAGAATAAAATTACAGTAAACTATCTTACCAAAACAATGTCGGTGGCTGCGCGGCTATCTTACGCGGTTCGCCGAACCATGCAAAATGTAAACAAAATCCAAAAACAAATACAAATTATTAATTTATTACGTATATTCGATGATTTTTTATTTAAAAATAAAAAGCTGTCCTCCAACTGTCATTGTCACTGACAAGTGTATTCTTTTACAGTGCATAGTGTGGATATCTCAGGTATACTTTAAGTAGTGTGAAATTGTTTATTACTAAAGCAGGAACTAAATTCGTTCAATACAAATGTTGAAAAATAAAAAAAAAAAAAAAAAAAATTGAGGTTTCATAAAAATATGAATGAAAGGGAGTGCGAGCAATTACTTGCGATTAAAAAGCTTATAGTGTGGTTTTCTTTGTCTCATTGTGCGTGGCTCTTTATCGGACAGTTGGCAGTTTACTCCGCGCGTGGGTGCAGAATAACGAATCGCTACGTTTGCGTTGGTGTCAACTTCACCATCAATCGCCGTTTTTTCACGTCGCGATCTACGACTATTTAGTCGTTCGAGTAAAAGACGAGACGAATCTCTTCTAAGAAATTTTAACCCGTGAAACATAATCAGAATAATATCATACTTTAACCTTAGCGATTATAACCAGATCGATATATATTAGGGCGTATCGAAAATTTTAGAATTCAACGGCTCTATTAAAAAAATCGGAAGTTTTCGATGAGAAAACAATGATAAACTACCAAAAAACACATTTTTTCAAGTAATTTATTAAAAAATCGAGGCATTCGCCATTTTGACCTACATTTTACCACCGGATTTGAATCAAAATTAGTGCCTCTTTCTACCTCAAGTAACATCTTTATAAAAATCGAAAAGTCTTAGTATTTGAAACTTCGCAACAAGAGGCTAGGTACAGCTGAAATGAAATTTTGAAAATTTGAATTGTTTAAATACACGAGATTGTGTATGATTTGCTACCTCAATTAATAAAGTTTATCATTTTATCATACAAGGGCGTTATTATTATTACGCGGTTATAGAAGATACAAACTAATTCTTCTTCTTATGTATTTTTTCGCTGTAAAGTTAAGTCACCGATTTACCGCCCTCGGGCAGTAGATATCCGAAATTGAATTATTATTAAACGTCAGGACATAACTGTAAAGTATATTTTTAACGAAATTTCTTCATTGTTTCAGGTAAGTCATGATGTCATGGACCACTTATAACATTCGCAATTACAATATGTCATTTGAGAAAGCCTCGTTGAAATTGATACTGCGAGAACGTAAGTTGTGCAATCGCCTCGTCATTTGACTTTCAATATTGGTGTATAGTTTATATACCAAACTTTAACACAACATGTGCGTAAAATTTACTTTTACATTAAATTAACAAACAGTGCAGTAAAACATATTTTATGTAAAAAAAATATTAAAAAATCAATCATTTTTTAAATGAAATTTCATTTATAAACATTCAAATTTCAATAAAAATGACTAGATTTTGAAATTATAATAGAAAGGAAAACGATTATAGATGTTTATTTATTGGTGGATCGAAGAGTTGGTATGAAACCTCCAAGTGCTATTATAATTTATAAATTTCGTAGTATATCTTTGTGTATTTTGTCTGATTGTCAGGACCAGCTTTAATTGAACACAGGAGTTCCAATGCAATTTCTAATAGAACAAACATGTTTCTGGCAACTTCCTGAATATTTTTACGGTGTATATATACAAGGTATTAAAACAGTTCCGGGACAATGAAATATTTCGAAAAATTCATAACGAATCGGAAAAATGAAAAAACACGTATCCAATAATTGTTGAAGGCCCATCCAACTCAACCCCACCCCCTGGGGGTGGAGATAGGGGCAACATTAAAATATTGAATATATACCCCCATACGATTCGAACTATTTTTTTCAGATTCACGATAAATTTTGCAGTTATCTTAGATAATGTTTTTCTTGAATCCAGATGAATCAGTCAAATATGAAAAAATAACCCCAGGACTGTGACGGTCCCGGAACTTTTTCAACAGCCTGTAATACACTTCGCACATAGGTTATAAAGAGGCCACCGAAAATTTCCGAAAACAATGTCAATATTTAAACAGTTGGACAATTTTGATCAAAAATCAAAGTTTGAAATGTAATTTCAAACTTTGATATTTGCATATTTACAACATTTTCAGTTGTAAATATGCGTGCAAATGCAAAAACATACATTCATGCAAGTTGACATGCAGTCAAACGAATAAAAATGCATGTAAAACCTTGAATATGCGTGCAAACTTAGAAAAAATATTTAGTCATGAAAAAATTAATATATATATAATAATAAATACGGTTGTTTAAGCATTTACATGCTTACATGTTTGCATGCATGTTGACATTTACGAATGGTTTCACACGCGTTTACACGCATGCATAGTGTTTACACGCGCATGTGTATGCGTTTGTACTCATAATCACGCGTAAGTATGAGCATATGAAGTTTTTGCATAAGTTTTATACTGCATTCCATAAAAAATGATGATTTTCGAAAAAATTTTTATCAATAGATTTGAAGAGCTTAAATTTCAAACTTGTATTTGTAAAAAAATCGCCATCAATTTTTGACGAATCCAGTTTCCAGTTATGGATAAAAAGCTATAAAGTCTTTCTTGTTCAAATTCTCAAAATTGGGTAGATTTCAAGTTTTTTTATATTTCACCAGAGACTCTTTTTTTTTTTTAGAAATTCATCAGAAAAGTCAGAATTTTCCATTCATGGTGCCAAAAATATATAAAAATTTTGTTATATTGAATGAATTGATTCTAGAGCCACCTGGGCGGGATAAAAACAATGAAAAGTGTCAATGTTAAAACTATTTGAATATTCACTCTTTTTCGGAAATTTCAAGTGGCTCGTTAATTTATGTGCGGAGTGTATATATGCATACATTTTTGTTTAAAGCTTTGTTTAAATTTTTGAACAATAATTCATAAACTAGGCAATCTGGCTGATTAAGGGTACTTTTAATCGGGCCGTGCAACACGCCCGATTGACTTTCTACTAGGAAATGAGGGAAATTAAATTGTGAATTTGTGTATGCAATGTGCAATGACAAGGCGAAATTGTGACAGAATTACAGGTCAAGTAAGAACAGGCCACAAACTAATTACTGGACCGAAATGGGCGGTTTTGTGCGCCGCAAGTTGAGGGCTGGTTATTGATTGTATGCACCTGTACATCGCAATTGTCTTTCTTGAAATCTTCATATCACGCAATAGCATTGTGGTTCGTGATATCGAATCGCGCCGCCCATAAAACAATATTGCACCCGATAAAGCTGCTAAATTGATCCACATATTTGTATACTGCTCAATCATTATCGCAAAAGGTATACTCTTCTGATTTTAGCCCAACTTTCTGTTTCCGCTTGTTTGTTTTAACGATCAATTTTGACACTTGATTCATCAACACTCGTGTAAACCGATTTTTTTAGACCAATTTTTATGCTCTCTTATTAATTGTTACAAAGAACGAAACAATTTGTAAACGTTTCTTGAAGCCATTAAGCAAGTGGTCCATACCTGCATTCTTATCTGTAAAGTTTCGTGATTAGAACCGACGCAAGATTTATCATCTTTAAAAGTTGAAGAAAGACTGAAGAAACGATTGATATATTATTTTTATATTTGAATTTTATGTTTTTTTATGTACTAATTACATGAAATTGTTATAAAAAAGCGGCAATAATGAGTATTAACAGTTCATATTTTAATTTTATAAAATTTTTAAAAAATATGTATTTTTGTGTATATTTTTGGTCTATATTTTCGTCCGTGAGGGTATCTGTTTCATTTTGATAAAAAATCGTTTCTAGCCACGTTATTTTTCTGAGATGAAATTTTGTTATTTTATTTTTTTTATTACAATAAAACTTATTCAATATAAACAGTACAGAAATGAAAAGTCATTAAATAAATAAAAATAAAACAAGGGTTGATGGACGATGTTATTGAATGGCGTCACAATTGCCATACTCCCGGCTGCTATCACAATTACCCCTACACGATGTTAATTACATAAAGTAATTGTGACGTCGCCTTTATTCACTTAATTTACAATGAAATTAATTTAAGGACGTCGATAACGTAACTAGAGACCTTATCAAATCATACCAACGTCTTGCGGGTAAAACATCGTTCAAGTTTCGAAAAATACAAGACTTTGATTTTCACGAGAGAACTTGTGTCTAAGGAGGTAAGTTCAGTGTTTACGAAAAACGAATTGAGGTCCTGTGTCAAAAATTAATATTGAAAGTCTACATAAAATATATCAGGCAATTCTTTGAAACTATATGAAACGCCTGATATATTTTATTGAATTTTTCAATGCTTATTCATGAAACAGGACCTCAACTCGTTTTTTATAAACACCGACCTTTATTCATCCCGTTAAGTTTTAAAGCAAAGTGCACATTATTATTGATAAAACTTGTATTTCTTAATTATAAAACGCAACTTTTTTGCAACGTTCAATAATACTCTAACCATACAATACCTCTCTGTCATAATTACCCCACTTACCCCTACAACTTAAATTTGAGTGATTTGAATTTAATTTACGTAGAGTAAACCCAAATCGAATAATTAAAATCGCATAACTATGAAAACTCATAAAAATCATATTACAAATAAATGTTAACAAAAGACGTAGAAAATAAAGAAGCGAGGTCAAGATGCGCGAAACAATGCTATACAAACGGATGGCGCCATCGTTTGGCTCTAATTTTCCTTGCGTACCCTGTTCAAGTCCCGGCTACCCCAGTCTTACCGTGATAGCTTCCTTTCGCTTGCTTAGTTATCCTTAATTGAATCGGAAATTCAATTAAATTGCTCATGAAATCTGAGACGAAAATCTTACTTTACATTTTGTATTTTTTAAACTTTTATTTTGATCACATCCATGTACCTTTTTGGGAAAAGTAATATCAATTAGAACATGTTAAAATTGACGATGAGATATCTTGTTGTGGTCCGTGAACGTCATTGAATCGCACAAGATAGCGCACCTTCTGTTATTACGAGGTTAATCTCATAATTCTAAATATCTCATTTTAAACATTATGAACTACAAATGTGCTTTTAAATAATAAAGATGTATTGATCGAATTGAAAAAACGTTAACTTTTACCAAGGGAGTAAAACTGGGATTTCTGTTTTGTGTATGAACGTGTGTGACCAAAAAAAGATCGTGATGAAACACCACCAAATTTACAATAAATAATAAAAATATTAATAGAAATCAATAGATCTCCAAATTCGATTATTGATATACAAATAAAATGTGTAAATTATTATTTTCATGGAATTGTTCGAAAACTGTAGAGTAAAAGTATATTGATGTTTAGTTTATCCCACACGAGTATAGTAGAGGTGTATAGTAAAAATTAAGTTATTTTTCTTAGTGTACAAAGGCAGACCTAATTTTAACTGTTTTTTTACTGGTACAATTTTTAAATTGATCTGGATCGAATGTTCTGAACTGCGTCATGAAAAACTCGTCAAAAATACAATGCCTTTGACGCGTGGATATTTTTAAAATTGTTTAAAACGTTTGCGCCCTTTTTTAGCGTTTGTGTTTTTAATTAAACACTTGTATCGGTGCGCTTTAGGAGTTCCAATGATTCGATGAATTTTATCCATTAACATTGTTTGGAATCACAACTATGTGTTCACTGGTTCAATCAATCAAACTGAAACATGTACAAAATTTGGAACAATTTTTTGTTTGTGATAAAGAGGTACAGTTAAGGTTGATGGTAGTGTTTTCAGTGCACGATTAAAGTGGTATTTATGTAGTGTAACATGAATAGTTATAGTTATGAATATAGTAAATAGTGGTGCATGAACAATTGGTATTCCAGGCTCTATAGGGTGCGATCTATTATTTATAGGTATGACGAAAAGTTAAGTTAGTAAAAATTTTCGGTCAAAATGTTGTTCCGTATATATTCAGCTATTTATAGTTGATGTGTTCAGGTGAAGAAAAATCAGCTAGTAATTGACAAAGCGTAAACACGCTCGACTGTTTTCGCGATATCGATTGTTTGCTTTGTTGTTCGACTGAGCGAACAAGACGGTGCAGTCTGGCGAGCTATTGGCAAAGCGATAACTCGAAACGTCGAACATATATTCAATGCAGGGCGAGAAGGGGAAACGCCGTCCAACAGTCAGTGACAATAAATATAGGAGGATAGACGCGTGCAGGATATGATCATTTTCTTTTGATTCATCCACAATCCTTTGCTATATTGCTTTCATCAGTTTACAAGTCTCTCATACTTCATCAAATTATCAATCTACTTGAACAAATAATAACGAATTCAATTTTAAATTTATTTTATTTTGTTTCTTGTAGATTCTTTCAATGGTGACACATTTCGTGATTGCCATTGAAAAGTTTAGCTCGTTTAGGAACCACAAATTACCGAGTTTGATCTTTAAAGTTTTCTTTTAATTGAAGGTTCGATCAAGCAACAAGTGTGATGTAAGGTCTCGAATCGCATGAAAATAGATTGCACGAACAAAGAATCGTTGCTTCTTCGACGAGTTTCATCGTTTTATGCACGATATATTCAGCAGTATCCGCGTCTAGGAAGAAAAAGTGTTATAACACTTTGCTTTTATGCCACGTCATTATTTCAATTTTTTTTTACTCTCTGTATATATTAATTGAAATAAAATTTAAGAAATATTTTTGATCAATTAATCCGTTAGGCAACGGTCCTGAGTCAAAATTTTCAGCCTCAAATTATAAGGTTGAAAAGTATTAGAACAGTTTGATTAATTACAGATTGAAATAAGTCTATAAATAGATAAAAAAAGCTAAAACGAGATTGTGCAGTCTGAAACGTAGCTGAAACGAGCTAGAAGAAGGTTCAAAAGAATTTTAAATAAAACTCATAAGACAACATAACGAATTAAAACGAGATTGAACAATGTTTTTCTTGGCCTCTTAACCATTAAAACTTGCGCTCATGTCCGGATTCAGCAAGTTGAGAATAAAAAGAGAAGATGTTTCAGTCTCCCTCAAACTTCTCTTCATTCTATTTTCAACTTTTTCAGCCTCTCTCGAATTTCTTTCAAACCTCTTTTACACCTTTGTTTATTTTTCTTTAAACGTAGACCGTCGATTCGACTATTTTGTATGTAAATAAATATCGGTATTTTCAAAATATTTAATTACATATTAATTTTTATACACTGATTATAATATAAATAAATCACAAAAATGACAAAAGTTGATCATGATAATTTCTTATTATTTAACGTTTAATCCAAATTAATTTTTTTACTATCAGTTTTAAATTCACTTAATTGTTTTCGAATATCGATGTATACATGATCTCTCATTTTTAATTGTACCTATACATATACACAAGAAGTCGTAGATCTAGTTATATATGTCGCATATAAAACACATTTATACATATTCAGTGATATTAAAAAAAAATAAATACATTAATTAATATAATATTTAAAAAATATTATGACGGGGAATCGAACACAGGTTGCAGGATTACAAAGTCAATACGTAGCCCTTGAACTATTCGAGGACTTAGAGTTTGATGAATAATTTGGAAAAATAAAAAAAAGATTGAGTTATCTGAAAGAGGCTGAAAAATGGTAAATATCAAAGGTTCGAAAGCATATTTTGGAGGCTGAATAGATATCTAAAAGACGAAAAAAGATTTTCTAGGCCAAAAAGAGGTCGAAAATTTTGACTCGGGGATGGTTCACTGGTTAAACACTATTTATGGATTTTGTAGCTCTGCTAAATGGAATTTCCGAGCTCCTGAAGGGCATGCCCTGCAAATGAACTGGGCCCCTTAAGGGCGATTAATTCGCTGTAAGCAGGGCCTTTCTTGGCGGGTTACGCCTTGTCCTGCAAACCTCCGTGTTTATAAATTATTGTTTTTTTTATGTAAAATAAATAAGTTTAAAAATAATAAGCAATACAATTTTAATAAATTAAATTAGTTTTCTTATATTTTTGAGCGATTTTAATACTTTAAAAACAATTTATTATGTAAAATGTAATTCAGCTGTTACAATGTTCTGTGACAATTTATAAAAAGTATTCATAATTTTTTATTTTTATTTTTAGTCCAGATATTTTTCATACAAAATTTGTTAAAAATATTATATTTAAAAATAATCATTGCAGGCATCTTAGTGGCCCTTCATAAGCCCTTCAAAGGCAATTACAGGGCACAGCGTCACATGTGCGGTAAGTGCCCGGAACAAATCCTCAAAGGGCATTGATACACGGATTGTATATCGCGGACCATAACCTCAAAATGCAACTTTTTCACATGAATTATAGAAAACTTTATTATCAACAGAACATTTTTTACTGAATTCCGACTAAATTTTATTATGATCATTGTAATTTATTATATGTAGCTTTACCGTCCGAGCTTTGCTGAGAATCATAGTATTGGAGCTATTCGTTTCTACTAATCGGGCATGCCCTTAAGATGCCCTGAAGATGTTCAGGGCACGCCCTGAAAAAATTTTAATAAAGTTAGAAATTGTGTCATATAAACAAACATATTATAGGGACATTGCTGATAGCCTAAGATTCTGTAAAAAATTAGTAAGGCGTGCTTCAGTAACTATTTTGTTTAAAAGTAGCAATTTTATTTGATGGTGCCTGTAGGTTTTAACCCTTAAAAGGTTAATAATTATATTTTTAATAATAAAAAAGGATAAAAATAGTTGAAAATATATTTTCAGATTAAAATGAAAGGAAAATTAGTATGCAAAGTGAATTTAAAACTTGATAGAAAATTCTTTATTCTGGGATGCGAGATTGTATACGCAATAAACCCGAAGTAGTGGTCGCAATAAGTTTGTGTCCCTTAGACAACGTAGTATAATAATCTATTCTAGTATGCTAGCGAGAATCTTGCTCGGACGCAAGAAGGGTCAGCTCAACCTTATGACTACATGAGAGGGTGTGCAAACCGAGTTTCCCAACTCAAATATGTCGCTCGGCCCCTTTGTCATGAATTATTTACCTTTTATTACAATTTTCACTGCTCTTCGATGAGATATAGAACAAAATTCATACACTTGTTTCACATTCGTTTTTCTTCTTGTCTACAATTGCTAATGCTAATGTGTGAATTCTAAATGTATTTATGTTAATTTTGAATACATAATAATATTTGATATTTTATTTGACTTTATCTGTAACGTCTGCTTAGATATTTTGAATCAAGTAGTTTTTGTCATACCAGAAAATTTGATTCCTTTTCTGACTAAGCTAGTTTTTGGTTGTTTGTAGTCAGATACAAAACAATGACTTCAGTATTTTTCGATTGTTTAAAAATAGTTTTTTCATTAATATTGTTAATTAATTAAAGCTGAATTAAGCTTGTATACTTATAGGCGTGAAGCAAATAGGCAAATATTTAGAGATATATACAAGCATTTGATAAAATTCTCGTCTAAAACACTCATTTTATAATCTTAAATTTATTTTATTTTAAAATGTAGGGTCTACCCGGAAAAAAAGTAAGTGAATTTTACTTGCGAGTTGAGCGTGTAAAATTCCTATGTATTTTTCAAGTAAAATTCTGTGAACGCACAGAGTTTTCCAGTGCGCCGCATGTGAAATTTCAGTGCATGCAGGTAAAAATTCTCTGCAAACAAGTAAAAATTCTTATCACGAAAAGTAAATTCACTTGTGATATACGGAAATTTTACTTGATGAAAAAAAGTGAGTAAAATTCACTCACTTTTTTTCCGTGTACACCGTTCATTAAAATTATTCCGCAAAAAGCAGAAGCTTTTTCCACTATCTTGACAAAGCAATTTATTGAGCCAGCGACTTTGTATAGAACTAAACGAAATTATTTTCTTGGGTATTAGATTTTTCTCTTGGGTATAAGTATACGTAAATATATCTGCTAAACACAATAATAATAATAATTTAAAAATAAAATATCATTTGAAATTGAACGAGATAAACATAACTTCCACGAAATGTCCCAGCGTAACGACTAGAATTAGATTCCAATCAAACTTAATAATTTCATTTCAAAGGAGGCTGAAATCAATTTTTAACTAGAGTATATGTATGGAAATATATCTATACTACATATGGTTATGCCTGTCAGCCAAAGAACTTATATCAAAAACTTGCTGTCATTGCAAAAATAAGTGTTTTGTTTTAAGACACTTTTGTTCAAAAGATACATATAGTTTCTTAAAATAAAACGTTTTAACTATAAAAGACAGTTACAAAGTGTCTAGTGTTTTATATTAAGACACTAATAAGACACTTATTTTTTTGTGATATATAGTTTATGAAAAACAAGCATTCATCATGCAGTGCCAATTGTAAGTGGCCAACAAAATTCTGCACAATATTCAATGCGAGTTGATAACAATTTTTCGAGAAGTGTAATAAAATTGAAGTGACGAAAAAAATTGTCGTTATATAACGGCCATAACGAATGTACTTGTTATCGCACTGTGCATTGTGCACATGGTTGACCGCGGGCGGACAGTCGAGGAAGAATAAATGGGGGGAATTAAAAGTAATCACATACATATTTACAGAGCTTATAGTCATTTCTGCGCGGACCACAAAAATTTAACACGTTCTGCCATAACGCATGCTTGTTTTCGCGTAAAATTTTTTAACATTTCAATATTGGTTCTGACATGTTATAAGGGGATATAGCTTAAATCCGCCAAAACTTTTAAAATAATCATAATAATCATATCAGACAATTCTTTTAATATAAAAAAATCGTCTAATATGAATTATTTCTTAAACAAATTTTCAAATCAAGTTCACCAACTGAAGTCGTATTGATCATTTCAGCGGACTTGAGCCCTTCTCTTATAATGAAATGTCCAAACGTACAAAACCATTTATCAAATTTTCATTGTGAGTAAAAAAACCAAACAAAAAATAAATAAATGTATCGTTATATGTAACTTGTTGCACGGATCATGCGCTCTATTTCATCAAGGTTCTGTATACAGTTTAGCCTAACCATTCACGTCAGATAATGGCATAAACTCCGCATCTTGAGGGGTGACATAGCCTATCAAGGGACATTCAATTTTCGAAGCTCAACACCAACAAAGTTTTTTCAAAACAAATAGTAACGAGTAAAATAAATATGTAAATAAGAATACAGATAACTTGGTGCAAAATTGGACAAAAAACATACACTCCGCACATAAATAAAAAAATGTCAATATTTATGTCAAAAAATATTTAAACAGTTATAACTTCGACAATTTTCATAAAAAAAACCGTTATTCTTTGTGCAAATTGAATCTTGGAATTTCAGCTTCAAAATCATTGTTTACCCCGCTCAGATAGCGCTAGAATCAATTCATTCAATATAACAAAATTTGCACAAACTTTCTCAACATCTTACGATTGTAGCAACATTGTAAACCAATGTTTCATATATTTTTGCACCATCAATGGAAAATTCTGACTTTCCTGATGAATTTCAAAAAAAAAATGTCTCTGGTGAAACAAAAAACTTGAAATCTACCAAATTTTGGGCATTTGAAAAAAAAGACTTTCTAGCTTTTTTCCATAACTTCAACTGGATTGATAAAAAATTGATAGCGTTTTTTTTTACAAATATAAGTTTGAAATTTAAGCTCTTCAAACTATTGATAACGATTTTTTCGAAAATCATTTGTTGATGATTTGACACCAGATTTCAATAATGAAACGAACAAAATTTAATGAAAATTTTGTCCAATGTTACAGCAAATGTAGCTCGCCCGCATTCACATATGGTGGAATGCAAGTTTTGGTGTGTTAAGGCGCGATAATCCGTGTTTCTGGAATCAGCATCATACGCGCAGAAACATTAGCATGCCAGCCTGAGAAGTTTTGCGAACCCGTATCATTATTCCGCATGGCTGATCAGGATCTAGCTAGCTTCGAGCAGGGCTTGCAACGAGATTATAACGATTACAATCATTTTCTCTATCTCTCTATTTAGCTCCGGGAGTGCATCTGCTGTAATTATTTATTTGTAGGGTAAATGTTTTACCAGTCAAACTCGGTAGAAATTGCATCATCATTGTTATTTTGTTGAATGATTGGAGTAATAATTCGCAAACAGAAAAATATTCTAGAAAACAGACTATCGCAGCACATTTTAAAACGTCAAACAGCTAAAATAATTTTTCCAATTAGTCGGCCGAAAAGGATTCTAACCCCTAACTTCCCGAATACAAGCATGGAGTGTTACTTGCACAACAACTCACCTCGGTAAAGTAAGTTATAAATGAATTTACAGCAAACCGTCCACAAATAGTTACACCATAACTGAAATAGGCACGTTTACCTTATCAACTCTTTTGCTACCACGGATAAAAGTTGTGTCGTGCTATCAATCCGACGCTAGACACCCTTGATGTATACTCGTCATGGTTCGCGGAATCATAGTCATGATCTATTAATGGCACATAGCGATAAGCGTATCCGTTTTTAGCCAAATCTTTGTTTCGCCGAGTCTTCCGCACTTTTCAAAAACGCTGCTATTAATCTATTGCAAAATTCAGTTTTTAGAGTCGATTTTTTCATATCTAAATGTGTCGAAAAATTGTTCCAATTTTCAGTATGCATGTGATAATTTTTATAAAATATCCACCCGCTCACACTGTGCAACTCATTATTCAGACGTTCTGTACTGTGTGTTTATAAATAGACAAAGAAACAAATTACAATAACATTTTTAACTTTTAATATGATTAGAAAATGACTGTTCAGATTTATTGAATTGTTTATTACACAATTCACAAATTCAGTAAATTTACTGAATAAACGTATGTTTTAACAATGACATTTACAGAATTTTAAATTCAATATTGATTAGACAATAAGAACTTATTGTCTGTTTAGTTCGCATATTTTAGAAATCAAGCAAACACCCTAGTAATCTATCCATTGATTTTTGTGACAAGTTGTAGTTGAAGAGTGGTTTAAAAACAGACTAATTTTTATATTCGATGCGGAAACTTGGAATTGAAACCCTATTTTCTGTTTCCGGCAGTAACTCGGTAACTAAAAACAACATTGAAGCCACATTCATGAATGTGCAACTACTGTAGAAGTAACAAACTCCGGCTTGAATTCGCACATTCATGAATACAAGTTCAATATCTAGTTTGTAATTTTGCTTGCAAGACATTCACGAGCATGGTTTTAACTAATTGTTATTGTTATTATTATTATTCTATTAGGGATTATACCTACCTGTAACGTATTCAAAAATTACACCTTTTGCAACAAATTTTTTTCAGAAACGAAACAATTCAAATTTTATCAGCTATTTCAGAATATTTCTAAAATTATTTGCCACTTTAAGTAACGAATATACTTTTTGAAAATCGGTTGTAACAAGTTTACGAATCAATTGAAGCGTCGGATTCTATAACCGGACTTGCACTCGGAGGCCTTGTTTTCAAAACGAAAAAGTATCGAGAAAATTTTGAATTTCAATGTACTTTACGAAATTGCCAGCGATAAGCCAAAATGAACAACCGATTCTACGTTGGGCTAATGTGGACAGCCAACGTTTTACCAATGTCTATCAAATTGAATTGCCAGAAATGCAAAAAAAATCTGATAACCAACTTTGGTTATCATACATCATTTACATAATGGTGGCACCCAATGTTTATCCAACATTAGCTTGGAACATCGGTTGCCAACGTTGGGCCAATGTTGGAACAATTCAATCTTCTGGATAAGTGAGTAGTATATTTACACGACATGCGCAAAGGCAGCCGATGGAGCGGTGGACTGAGTCGCGGACTACAGATCCGAAGGACGAGCGTTCGAGCCACCTCAGAACCAACAACAACCTTAAATTCATCGGACTTTCAAAATTTCTAACACTGATTATAAATTATAAAAATAATTATCTAAAAATAATTACGTGAAAAATTGTTAATATAAATAAAATAAGTTAATCTTTTAAATAATTTAAACTACATTGATTTAACTCTGGCAAAAAGAGTTGAGCCAACGTTGACTTACGATGATGGGCGGGCGTTTCATACCAGAGATTTACCATCTCTGTACCGAAGATAGGCAGCCAAAGTTGACTCAACTTTCACAACATTAGTCCAACGTTGGACCAAACGTAAATTTCTACATGGGTAATTGTCTTGAAAAAAGTTTAGTAATTCAATTTCAAAGATTCAATTGCAAAATAAATATAACGCTTTTCTTTGAAATTGAATTAAAACATGTCGAAGTGACATTTTAATTGATGTAAAATGTAATTATAGATATCAATGGCATTATACATTTAATGTGATACCAAGAAATTGCAGTTGTATATAAACATTTTGTCATTCATATTGGAAGGTTTAGTTGTGTCCACGTGAGTTTTGAATTCAGTAGAGATCAGCATTTTTAAATGGTGTACTCTCGAAACATTTTTCTTAAGAAATACTGTTTTAGTAGTTTACACTTCGTTTGGACCTTGTGCGCGCTCTTATCTACCAAAAGTTTAGCGCCGCTTTTAGTCTTACATTTGTTTTTTTAAATAAAAATTTCTTATTAATTTTGTCGTTGGTCTGCATTGTCGGTTGTTTGTTATTAAAATTTCGTGACATATACAAAAATACTATATAGGACATTTTATCTCCTCCTACGTACGAGAAAATATATTAATGTTCCTCAAATTGTAAGTTTTAATATAGTTTAGTAACAAATTGTAATAATTTCATCTAAGAATTTCCCAAAATATAATATTGGTTTTCTACTACTACCGGTTACTTTATGTCCGATATGGTTAATTTTTAATGAAAAGAATGATTTTATACACTAAAATTTTCAAACAATTTTGCCAAAGTTGTTTTACATTATCTGAGTTATGAATAATTTTCAGTTTCAATTTTTTGATTTTAATTTTCTATAAACGAATTGAATTTGTTTTAATTTTCTATTAAATTTACCAACCACATTTTATACTATGATGTACCAACCATGATATTATATAAAACTTGTCTCAGTACAAGCAAGTTAAAATCCTCCATTCATTTTCGAATCCATTTTCGAATATTAAATAAAATAATATGAAGTAAACACTTCTCTATATGAACGATCGCTTTTTGTATTGTAGGTGTACCCACGTCGCCGTCATCCTGACCTGCCAGAGAAATCCTCATGAAAGACTGGGAACTCAGTACTCAAAATAGTATCGGTATTGTAAACATTAATTTTTTCGTTTATTATTACAACTTTTCTTTCTTCTTTTAGTTTCATGTTTTGGGAATATTTTTTCTTCAGGTGAAGGTTACATGTAGAAAAATTGAAAAACAAAAAATTGAGAGGGAATTATTATTTGTATTAAATTACAAGTGACGTCTCACTGTTTGTACGAAAAATATACGAATATAAAAATTATATAATATTTCTGATTGTTTACTATTTTTATTATAAATTTTTTTAGTGCTTTGATTCTTTTTTCTTCTTTGAGCAGTGCTGATAGTAATATTGGGCATTATTTTTTGACTAACAGAAAATTTTCATCAAATGTTCTTCCTATTATAAAGATGGGTTTAACTAAAAAGGTGCTATTTTGTCTTAGCTTGTAAAGGTGATATGTGTCAAATTAAACTTAAAAAAGAGGTTATGTCGGCGTAACATTAGAAAATGTACTATATCAAATTATGATCGGAGAAGATGCTGTTCTCAGAGTATTTTCGACCATGATTTTTTTTCTACTTTCATGTAATTTTAAAGTTAACATTTTTTTTCGGTTGCTGTACTCTAATTTTCATTTCGAAATATAGGGTCAACCGGGATAGTTCGAGATAAATCAATATTTTATATGTAGAAAAGAAAAATGCAACTGTAAACATTAGACTAAGGTAGAGGTGCAAAAAAGTTGGACTATTGAAGATTGAAGTCATCATGCAGTTGTAATTGTTATTATCAAAGTTGTTATTCATAAGAATGAAGTGTGTTCAAGTTGTTTTTCGGTTTTTTACATACTCAATTTAATATTCTGTCGAGATTTCATAATTTATAGGGAACTGTATAGTGTATTAAGTATAACAAATAAAAATTAAATTATTACAAACTCAAGTTTCACTTTGTAAATTGATGTCACTCTTACGCCAGTTGACCCTACAGAAAATTATATAATAAAAAATTTTGTTCTCCAAACTCGCTTCAAGTTACATGGGACATGACTAAGGGAACGCACAAAAATTTCATGCAATAAAATAAAAACATTTCGAATCATGTTTATTATTCCATACCGTTATTGCAAACTTTCTATATACACATAGTTATGAAAAAAAAAGATTAGAGATATGAGAAAGATTAGAACATAGTATAGCAAACATCTGTGGATTTTACACTTTGGCTTTTGGCCCTTAATGTGACGCTGCCCAAATAATTACATTACATTTCTAGCCTGGTCTCGCCTTGGTTTCTGTGCACGGATAAAAAAACACCATCAAAATTTACTATGATTCTCAGTAAAGCTCGGACGGTAAAATTTCATATAACAAATTACAATGATCATAATAAAATTTAGTTGGAATTTAGTAAAAAATGTTCTATCGATAATAAAGTTTTCTATAATTTGTGTGAAAAATTTGCATTTTGAGGTTATGATCCGCGGTTTACAATGATCATGGTAAATTTTGATAAGCTTTTTTTCTATCCGTGTGTCAATGCCTAATATAAAGTTATAGCCAGACACCGACCAGGCACGATTTTCTACTTAGGAAGTGAATGATAGAGACCTTTTGAAGTTTGGCAAGAATATATACAATAAATCATTTTCAAAAAACTTTATATGAAATCGGGTAGCGATGAAGGTCGCAACTCTAGCCGATACATTACTATTAATTTATTTCTAGCGTTTAGAGTCCTCCAATCAGTGCGCGACATCAACCACAAGTGTTGCAATATACCCTTTCAGTGGCTGTTGGAGAACCGGTTGGCCTCGATACAAACGGGCTACGTGATATACACATGTGCGTGCAACCAAATCGTCAGTGATACACACAAACGTTCACACAACTCACCTTTCTTTCTTATGTGGATAATAATTCAAATAACCTTATTTATAAATTTTCTCCATTTAATACAATACACTTCAAATTTCATTCACATCTCAACGTAAAACTCCCCATAGGGACGAAAATATGTGTACAAATAAATATTTAATTTATATTTATCATAAAAATATAATATATTTTTCGATAAAATCTATATTAATTTTATATTAATTTTATACAACTTATTGTCGCTTCATAAACAATTTATAAATAAGAATACGTAGAATATATTTTAATTTTAAATTTATAAAATATACGTGAAATATATTTTGAAATATATTCTCGTCCTTCCGGAACTCTGCTTTTTTGGTACAATTTAAACTTAAATTGTCACAAAAATTCCTTTTTCAATATAAATGAAACAGGGATGTTTTTCATCAAATCAAGCTATATTGTTTAAATTGTTTGACAACGTTGAATTTTTCATGGCGTAAATAAAACTGATGATATGGTTGCAAACTTTTTCCATGTATTATTTTGTGATTAAAAATAGTTTGTTTGGAAAGTAGTTCGACCAAAATGTCACCTCGTTTTTTTTAAGTTTTCTTAAATTCAGTTAACACAGTTTTTGCTCTAAATCAAAAATCGAGCGTGGACAAATTTTTTTTCCAGTCAAAATAACTAAACTGAAAAAATTATTTTTTAAAGTGACGTTATTTTTTACGGAGCTAAGAAATTTTACGTAGACGTTATATCTACGTACGTCTATGTTGTAGTTACGTTATATCTATGTTACAGCTACGTTTACGGAATAGATAAAGAAGAGTGTATCGTTTGAGTTTAGAGAATAATTGATATACAGGGTTCTGATGAACGTAAATCCTAACAAGGGAATCCCATCTTTGTTGTCAGGATTTGCGCAGTTTAATTGTTCGTCATAAATTGTGAAATATATCGATGTCTGGGTAAACGTAATGCACTAGTGTTGTTGTGCTCGCGGCTGCGTTCGTATAGGATGCGATGCAACGGTACCGGTTAATTCAGTTAGTGAATACGGAAGGCCGGTATTCTGTGGTAGATAGCCACACTCAGAGGGGTCGACAGCGCTGCCCGCGGGGGTGAATGGTAGCGGCGGCGGCGCTTCCGGCAAATTTCGCTGAATAAGCTTTCGTGCAAACGCGCCTGGCATTCGCGACTATTTGTACTCTCGCTACCGTTATGTTTCAAATATCATAAAATAATACGTCGTTTAATAACCGTGTGCGTACATCTGAACACCTAACAGCACCATGCAACAACTATTATAGTAGTAAAAATTTATGCTTAGATTGCTGAATTAATGTTTTGTCTAATTAATTATAATTCCATTCGCACTTTTTCCTTTAAATACTCCAAACATGTAATAATTTCTTTTTAATGTTTACACGGGGTGAAAAAGTTATTTTTATCGGAATTTGCTCAATTTTCATTAACACGATTACTTTTTTAAACAACTAAAGTCAATGTCTGAACTTTGTATTACATTCATTAATAAAAATGGCAATTTCATTATTTATTATTTGTTTTGATCAATTGGAATTTCAATAAAACTGAAGTAAATATTGACGAAATTAACTTTGAAAAAATTTAATTTCACCATGTGTTTTCAGCAAGAGAAAAGAATTTTAATTTTGAAACTTTAAAAAAAATTTAAAAAGGAATTCACACGACAAAAAACATTATTATTATTTTTTCATGATAAAGTCGCTATAGATTGATTTGTAACATAATATTATTTTACTCAACCGTATCACCACTAGATTCATCGATTTTTTTTTTTTTTTTTTCATGAATTTTATACAACGTGCAGACCTCTCACTTGAGTTCTTTTACAATGATTTTAATATAAACTGAATATAATTGAAATATTAATTTTTTCGGAAATTGTAGCGCTGCGCAAATTGTATTGTGTATATAAAGTACAATCATCATAGTTATACAATCAAAACGTACATTCGAGAGCATACATTTTTGTTTGAGAAGGCTTGATAAAAAAGCTTAAATGGAATGCCGTCGATTTAACGTGACGTGCGTCCAATTCAGGAGGTGTCCGGGACATACGACGCAAGATAACAGGAAGCAGGTTCGGAAAATACGAGCACACGATAACGGCAAACACGTATACGCTGGCCTATTAATCCAACTGACGTGTCACACTGATCTATCATTGTCCTACCAGACGTGATATACTATACAGTTGTCCAAGATGCATAAACGCCAGTGTGCCAAGTCTAATCACTTTCTATTCTGTTTCCCTTACCCGAAATAGACGCGGAATACATCAATATATAAAACTCTATAGTTTCGCTTATTCACGATTCCTCTTATGTTGCCAATTGTAGCAAGACATAATATTTATTTACAACAGCACATTAATATAAAATTGGACTAAAAACTCAATTAAGATACGTAATGAAAAGAAGATTCGCTTGAGTAAAATTTCTAAAACTCTAAATACTTTTTTTTGAGCAGTCAAATAAAAGTGATAAAACTCTAAATAATTTTTATTGCGTGTTATTTAAAATAAAAAACGAATTCAATAAAAACCAACAAAGTGGGCATTTTATCACTTCTTTTATGATACAGTGTGGTAAAAATTCACAAAAATTTGAGAATTATTATTACAAGTTTTCTTGCCGTGTCGTAAAAACAGCAAGTAAAATTTAAAATTAAGCTCTCGAAACTTTAACAACAAGCCTGGAGATGTACAGTAAGATTAAAACAAAACTCGGGTCATGCGAAAGTTTGCTAAACAATTCTTGCTCGCGAATATAGCAGCGCTTATTACAAAAGGACACACGAACGAGGCAGCAGGCGTGCCTTTGCGACAACGCGCCAACAAACATATGGACTTGGTTGTATATCCGCAAGGCCAAGTGAGCTTTCAGCTGAGTTCAACTGTGAGAAAGCGAAAGAGAACAACTTTGAATCCCAAACAAAGCTTCCGTTACTCAAGTACGCCCTTGTCAACGATGTTACTTTGTCTTACAAACGTTCGTAAATAATTATATATACTATACTTACTACAATTAGCACAACATATGAAATTTTAGCAAAATTTGCCACTTTCATCAATTAACAATAAACAACATTCACACGTATTTAATCACTACCATCGTCGTTTACTTATTCATTACTTTTGTACATAAAAAGTGTAACTAGTTCACCGCGCCAACACTACGCAACTGATGTCAAAATAAACAGGCCCAGGTTCAAATGGTAGGGGATGACACTGGCGTTATGATGGCCAACTTGAGAGCAAAAAACAAAATGTTATAAACATTTCCTATTATATTGTTCAACTATTTTTTTCTTATTCCTAAATTATAATTATTATAATTTAAATTAAAATTTACTTGAGTGAACAATAAGAACCAACAAATTCTATAGTTTGTTTTGAGTGTCTATAAGATACAGTATTACAATTGAAATTTCATAATGTCATTATTATTTTGTATCTTTAGCTGTGATCACTTTATTACACAAATCACCCGCTAAAAAGTTTTTCTATTTTCTAGTGTATAGTGTTTGGCACTGTGGCTGGTGGTCGTTTCTTTGACCGAATTGAAAGTAAACAAATAAGACTACTAGAAGCAAGGCACAAGAAACGTACGACGTCACTTTTGCTATTTATATTCGATGCCGGGGACATTCAACTCGTTTGCACCCCCGCGTCCCTCTTTTTTGTTTTTCAGTTGTCAGTTCAGTTCAGGTGTCAATCAGTTGTTGACTGAGAGCAAGAAGGAAGAAGACGAATGAACGATAGAGACAGACGGCATTTATTTATAATTATTTTAAAAGTTTAAATCACAACTATCGTAAATTTTGTGCAGAATTTTGAGTAAAACTGCACAAATTATTGTGCAGAGTTACAAAAATATATGAAATACAAAATGAGTACAGTTTTTGGTTCAAAAGCTCACGTTTACACTAACGTTTACGTCTTGTAACGCCGGCCAAGTGTTGACTATAAACCTTAGCTTTTCCGAACGTTATCTTGTCGACAAAGCAAAGAGTAAGAGGAGAACGTACGGCGAGACTACCTACATGGCGGTGGATGCGGAAGGGATCGCGGCCAGAAGGGACCGTTTATCGATTTTGTCGTCGCAGACACGCCGGATCCTCTTTCTCAGCGTTAATTCCAAATCCAGAGCGTCGGCTATAGTTACTTTGAGTCATATCATTCTTACACTAAAAAAGATAGTTTGAATCAAGTATATTCACTTGACTCAAGTATAAAATATTCTCAAATACCTTTGATAACATTTTCTACTCAATGTATCACTCTGAATTCTAAAAATTAAAGCCAAACTTGAATTTTAATACATAAGTTTGAATTAGATGTGATTATTTTAATATTATTGTGTCTTTAAAATGTGAAATTTGATTTAAATTTGTTTGTTCCATCAACACCCTTCAAGATCGAAAGGGTATCTAAATTCGGTCGTGAATTCAATCGCTTACAAAAAGCGTTCAGCTTTTCTGAAGTTACGAGCCAAGAAAGAGAGAAGCGGCAACCAAGCGACACCTTGACCCCGAGCGCTTTTCTTCTCTTGTAGCCGCTTTCTCTCTTGGTTGTCTTATTCTCTAAAGACAAAGCAATTGTAGGCCTATCAACTTTTTATTCCACTTAACTTCATTTGCTCAACATTTCAAAGCATAACTTAAAAATTTTTAAGAAGTATCAACTTTAACGAGCTTCAATTTTAATATTTTTAAAATATACTGCGCACGAAAATTATCAATGCACTTTTATGCCTAAATGACGTCTTCATTTTTGTGTTGCGAATATAAATAACTAATTCCATACCAACGCCAAATCAATGTTCTATATATAAAATATATATTCTATTATATTTTTTTAAATATAAACTGAATTTTATACACCAATTTTTTTTTTTTTTTTTTTTTTTTGAAAACAATATTTTTCTTGTCTAAGGGAAACACCTATATAGAACTCTTTATTCAGCATAAATAATTGTTAAAATTCTTGATATCTCTAGCGATGAGCGTGTGTTCTGCGTTGTCCCATAGAGACGTGACCGTGAAGGGTTAAGAATTTGAACATTTACTAAAATTAAAATATTAAATACACGAAAAATTTGGTTTCTATATGTATTTTTATAATTAGCAAACATTTGATGATTGAATTAGAATCTTGTTCTCCTTACTCGTAATGAAGAGTAATGAAATATCAAGTAGCTGATTGGAACCGCGCGAGAGATTTTGGGGTAAAATTGAATTGCAGTCAAATTATTTGGCAATTAATGCTTCCGAGCGAGACATGATAAAAACAAGATTCATCTATTTCGATTCGAATGCGGCAATAGCCGTTCATGACAAGCACGAAAGTCAAGTAGCGACGATAATTGAGGTGGATTTGAATTGCGGGGCGAAGTTGCGAGCTCGGATCTCTCAGGAAAGGCGCCGTGGATTACACGCCAGATCGAGCGAACCAGACAGCAGCCTCATTGTCCTACACTAGTTTAATTAATGCAGCCGCGCCCTCTCATCGCCGCACCAAACCCTTCCACTCTTTCCATTCTTAGTCTCTATTTCTCGCTCTATTCATGTTACTGTATATATGTACAGGATGTCCCATTTTAATCCGACACTTGGAAGAACACGGAAAATGAGCGTTGGATAAAAAATATTAGAAATACTCTTAATTTTCTAAACTGATAGTTGCCACTGAACGAGCCCTATTAAACTAAAGTACTTTTATTCTTGTGATTTTTTTTTCTCCAATGCTTATTTTCCGAGTTACTCGAGGTGCCGGCTTAAAATGGACACCCTGTGTATACACTCACAGAAAAAAACATCGAAGTCAAGAAAAAAATCTAGAGGCAAGCATTTTATCATTTTTCCAAGACTATTTCTGTGAGTGTATATATATATCCTAGTAAAAGTTGACGAGTTCGGGCTCAAGATAGGCTACCACTAATTTTTTATCGGGTCCTTATAAGGCGATAATTGGGTTAAAGTTTGGCTTTTATTTGGCATTTAATACCGCACCTTATTAACGCCGTTATTCGTGTCCGAAAATCCCCTAATTGGGGCCTTATCGGGCCCTGCATGCGCAAGCCCGAATAAAAAAAATTTTTTTGGTTTGTTGTAAAAAATTATAATTAAAAATGTTGCATCTACATCTTTGTTCAAATCGGTTTATGACCAACTGTAATAATATCGAAGTTCTAAAAAACCTAGTCCCTGTCTGGGGTTCGAACTCGGATTTCTGAGGGTATTGAGTCGAAGGACTTTACCACTCAGCCATAATCGCTTTGGAAAATAAAGATCTTATTGTAAAACTTCCCACACGGACAAAAATATAGTTCAAAATATATTTTACATATGTTTTATATACTTTAAATATATTCGTATATATTCTACATATATGTCATTTATAAATTCTTCATAAAGCGGCAATAACTTATATAAATTTTATCGAAAAAATATACAATATTTATATAATAAATATGAATTTGACAAATTTGTACGTATATTTTTGCCCCTGTGGGTTACTTATCATGCCAATTTTTATGAACTCATAGTTATACGGTCATTTAAATTTTATTTCGATAAAATTCCAATTAATAATACACCATAAGACTGTGTTAGACTCGATGTTTTAAAATTCATTGGATTTTTATTAATTAAATTTATTTTCAACAATATTTTTATATAATTAGAAGGCCCTAATTAGGCCCGTAATTTGGCATTTTCAAGGTGCGGCATTACATGCCCGACAAATGCCAGAATAAGATAATGATCAACAAAACAATAAGGACCTATAAGGGGCCTATGTAGGCTCGCCCAATGAAAGCAAGCTTACATAAGCTTGCCTTTATTTTGCCCTTATTTGGCCCTTATTTGGCCAAATTAAGTTTCGATGAAAAGTTTTTTTTATTTTGGCTTGCCTTAATAGGGCCCGATTACATTGTAGGGGCCGTTTGGTTATATTTTTACTAGCGTATACACACATTCACAAATGAAAGTTGGTAACTGTAACAACAACATTTGTCAAACGTTTTTACAGTATTCATCCATTTCGTCATAATTCACTCCATCTACCGAGTTTCACTTCTGCTTTTAGATTTGCACTTTGATTACAAACATAGTTATAAGTAATTAAGTACGAATGTGCATTTGTTTCATAACGCCCCATATAGTACGAGGTGTGACGAAACAACTGCTTTTGCAATTTCTTATTTCAAAGAAAACTCACTTATAACATAATAATAGATGATCAGACATTTTACATATGTGATAGTTTACGCGTTGATTCATAATAAAAATTATAAAAAACAAACAAAAGCATATTCAGCTTCAACAGGTGTAATTTTTTTTTCAAAATAAAAACTATAAGACTCATTTTTACGGTACACGTTTTTTTATAAATTATTGTTTTTTTGTTAGGTATAATTTCTGTAATTTCATGTTGAGGAATACAAAAATGGTAAAGGTTATTGATTGGAGATTCTTTTTACGTTTACTCTGAACAACATTGGTCCAGTGTAGGTTGTTCCTTTTGGCACATCGATCACAGTTTCTACATGGGGGAGGGGGGGGGCACCATCCTCTATAACAAATAGTGTTTATCAAGTTAGAAATTTTGCACAAAATTTAAATAACGCCAAGAAAATTGATTAATTTGAAAACTTTAAAAAGTTTCGGTCGAAGATGGAAATTTGATGTTCAATTGAACGAATAAACTGGTATCTCGACTGGTATATCAAAATGACATAAACGTGTGGGTATATGTGTAACGTGAACAGTCACGCGAATGCTTACAAATTGAAGACGCTAATTTACGCTCGAGACTACTGCAGACGCAGTTTGGCACTAACTTTTGCTTATTAACTCGAACTGTTTGCCAGCAAGCTAGCGTCTAACAAGGTAAACGATGTTTGGCAATTACCTCAACTAAATGATTCTCGCAATAAGGCGCCAGGCAACCTTCCGATTCGCATCTATAATAGCCACTGCGACTCAGGCGCAACTTTTGAAGCCACCCTCGTCATTAATTTGTATTAACCATCAATCAACTTTACCGATTCATTCAGATACTTACTTTTCTTCTATAATATACACTGCAAAAAGTGTTTTAAATTAAAACATTTCAAGGTATAGTTTTAAAACACTTGCCAAACGTTTTATCCAAACACTTTAATGTATAAAGTTGTTTTATTTTGAAACGCCTAACCTCAAAATGTATAACTAAAAGTATAACGTATAAGTGTGTTTTGTGTGTTATTTTAAAACACATCGAGCGAAAACTTTTTTGCAGTGTACCGTATTCAGAAATATCTCATTGCTTGTTGTGACGTAACGACTGTTTCCCTGAAAAAATTATTCCGTCAAATCATATTTTATATTCTTGCATAAAAATTATATATTTGTGGTGGATTGTAATAACCAGTTGAGAGCATAAGAAATCAATCAGGTTAAATTAATTTAACTTTTTTCTACTTAAAATTGTAAATACTGAAAATGAAATGATTTTTTTATTCTCTACAATAAAAAGACAATGTTTTTATTTGCTTGTCCTGATTCAACGTTAACATCCAGTGGAGAGAATTGAGCACCACTCACAGATTGCATGCTAAATTGATTTCTTGGAATCATTGACTCTGCGAGCGCGTAATTACAATTGTTACATTTTTCACATCAGGCTCGGAAAAAGCGCGTTTTCATTTTCGCTCGAAAAAGATTTCGCTTCCACGATGAAAGGCAGACACTAATTAAAATCGTTCTTCCCGGACGCACTTTTTTCGACATTCGTCTCTTGTATTAACGAGCCAATTTTCTAACTTTTATGACTCTTTGATTGGAATATTTGTTTGGTGAAATAGCCTACCTAATTGTTTAATTCTTTTTTAGTCAAATCACAATTGGGGTCTTGATTTCGATCAACATAAAGTTTACAGACGAGGGTTTTAAATTAAATAAAAGCGATAAATTTTGCATGACAAAAAAAGACAAAATTGGAGAAACACTAGATAGATGATAGAGACAAATGTCTCATCTTGAGTGAAATTGTATTCGTACAAATACTCAAACGCTAGAATCGTGATTAGAATGCTGAAAGTTTACTATATTCTCCGGAGTCTTTGTTGATTCCATGAGAAAACCGGTTGTCGATACGCACCGGTTGCAGAGAAGAAGAATCACCGCGGTTCACTGACTTGGCCCCGTCTGGGAGTTAGCACTTGAGTTACGGTGCAAATCCACGTGATCGCACTCAATTCAACGACAATTTTCTGTCTTTCAATTTCATGCACTATCGTATTTCACCAGATCTTCACAAACAAATCAACCGATCTTTACCAATTATTTATTTTTCAGCACAATTTTTTATCTTATCCCGTTACTTTACTTTTTCATTTCAAAAAATGCTTATTCAGTTCCGTAGACATCTTCCATGCACAGATATAGAAAATCTAGATCAAAATTTAGTATGATTCCCTACATCGCTAAATTTTGTACAACTTATTCCTTGAAATGTTTGCAAATGAAGTATACTATTCTTTTTTTTTCCTCTTTGTGCCACCAAATTACTTTTTAAACATTTCAAATTACTCTCAATGCTAATGAAATAATAAAACATTCTAAAGTGTTCAAAAAGTGATTACAAAATCATTTTTCTTTTTTGTTCCAAAAATTTATGCTTTTCTATGAAATAAGGCTGAAAAATAATTATACGCGTTAATTAAAATTAATTTCACATAAGAGAGAAGCATGATGTAGTAACTATAATGTTTCAAGATTGTCTTTACTGACTGTTGACGTTATGAAAAGAACCAACGTTATGAAAAAAAGAGGAAGCATAACGCACAAGTGGGCGAAAAAAAAGGTCTTGGCAAAATGAAGCTCGTTATGTTAGACGAACCGCGAAATCGTTAATAATTGTCGCCGTTTTAGTGTAATTAAATTGCAACTTTAATCGAGACCATGAATGGTGACTTTTAAAAGCGACAAGTAAGTGGGAAAACGCCCCAGGCGAAAATTCATTCATATATCAGGAGGATCACAAAAATGACACAACTTTCATTGAATCAAACAAATTCGCTGTTAAAGCCTATTTTCAGCCACTTGAGTTAACGAGGCGTGAGTCTTTTAATCAGCGCTCAAACTTCAGTTGCGTCATTCAATAACTATAGAATTGCCTGCCATGTATACGAATATTTTTGTTCAAATTTTGAATGGACTATAAATCAAAAAGAAACAAGTGCAGTATCCCTAAGCCATACGAGAAAATTTTTTTAAGAATCCAAAGTGCCTTTAAATTATGAAAATTTACTAATGGCATTTGATGGTTGAATTTGGAAATGATTTTTCCCTATTTCGTTAATTCCCATATAATAACCACACGAAAAAAAAGATTGAAAGAGAATATGTAAAACATTGACAGAGAGTAATGTATTAAGAAATTTTTACTCTAATACTCTAATTTTTTGCTATTATAACACATCACTAGAGAAATTTTGACACTTGATTTTGACAGTTGATGAATTATCCGTTAACGATTATTTTTTATTCCTAAGTTGATATTGAAGGAATAATACGTCAAAATTGACCTTTTTATCAGTTAAAAATATAATTTTAAAACCTTTATAAAGGTTTTATGCCACCTCTAAAAGAAAAGGAATAATACTGCGATAAGTTTACCTATTCTCCTTCAACTTTTCTTTCCGTGTATCATTCGCTTTAGATAAAGTTTTTGACACCTATGAAGTATTTACTAAGAGATAGCCGCCATCTTTTTGCGCAGAGAGGGATTGTAGAGAGTAAGATCGTAGGATTATAAAATGTGGTGGGGAGTGGTATGGAAATATGTATCACATGATAATGAGAGATTAATGTTGTAATAAATAATACTTAAGTTGCAATAAACAAAAAGTAGAACAATATTTTGTATTAAAAACAATTTTGTACAGTGAGTAAAGGAAAGTTTGACAAAAATGTAAATTAGATTTTTATATTTTTTTTCATTGTTGTTGATATTTTATATAATTCATCCAATATCCAAGGGCGCGCGCGAAGCGCGCACTGATCACTAGTGTAACAGAAATGTAGCTGCTTATGACGCGATTATTAATGTGCAATATCAGCATTATCAAACGTGTCACTTTTTGTCCTTCAAAAGAGTCATTTTATTTTATTCGGATAATAAAACATTTCAAGTGATACCAATATGGAGGGTTAGGTACACGTTAAACGAAATGAATTAACCCTCCATTGGTATTCTCAAAAGTTACAAGTTTGGTATCGTGTGAGGGATTTACATTTATTTCACATTATTTTTATTTATATTGTGAAAATACATTTTTATAACCAAGAGAACTGTTTTTAACACTAATTTATGAAAAAGATCAAGTTCGATCGAAATGATTTAACATTTGTTTGATGAGATAACAGCCCCGCATTTTTCATGTTTTTGTTAATATTATTTCGAATTACACAAATACCAAACAATTTAATTTAGTGAAACACATCACTATTCATTTGAAATTGTTGTTTCGAAAGGTACTGAAAAATTCAAATTAAAATATTGATTCTATTTGGAGTAAATAAACAAAATATAACACATGTGAGGGCCGCGCTCATATCGATACCAACGGAAGGTTAAAATAATATTTGGATTATGATTGTAATATTTGACCACAACGAAATACTTGAGCCAAAAATGTAAAACAAATCGATTTAAAATATTAAATAGCTTAAACAGCAGATTACTTGATAAAAATTTGATTTAAATTTCTCCCGCTAGTATCCACTGGCAGTAGAATTAGAGAAGTTATAACATTATACAAAATTAGTCCAAATTAATTGTTGCATCAGGGAAACTTAACAAGATCTAATATGGAAAGAAACGTTGGTAAATTTTCGGCGCTTTAAATAATGCTTTCTATATGATGTGTAACTTTAGAGGGTGGAGAGGAAGTGTTTTTCAGTCGACACTGGAGTATACACCTATATGTATATAGACAGACAATGGTAGCGTATACCTATACGATACGCTAGAACGGAAACCCGGAGACATCAAGAGAGAGAGAGAGAGAGAGCGGCGGTATATAATGTTCTGCGATATTAAACGGGACGCATTCCACTGAAGCCATCCTCCGGCTCGCGCTGCTACGAATGCTTCCGCCTCCCGGTCCCGCGGCTACCGCCCCCGGAATCGTTATTCGCCAAATTTACAGCTTACCTATAGCAAGCCCTGACCAAGACATAATGCAGCGCAGTCCGGATAGTTTGTGCAATTTGTAACGTCATTATACGACCTGCTATTCTGCCAGATGCTGAATTGACTTTGCTTTTAGAATTCTCCTACTATTGTAATGCAAAAAATAAGTATGATCCATATTTTTAAATCTCGATTTTTCTAAATGAAAAAGTCGATATTATTAATTTCACAATTAAATCTTTCATAAATTTTGCAATTACTCCTGATTGAAGAAAATATGGTAGTATATTGTTTTAAGCCACGGAGATGGAACGAGGAATTTTAATTCCATGAGAGCAAGGTTTGAGGTCTTAAGAGAAGGTTTAATTAAGGTGAAATTCCAGTCCTATGACAGAATACAATTATAGTAAGCGGAAAATGTTTAGGTGGGTCAATGCAATTTTTAAACTATTTCAAAATTATTTCTTTGGGCCTAAAATAAGAAAATTGTTTTGGAAGAGAACTGGTCCCCCATTTTACACATCATTTCTTTTCCGCCGCTTGAAATTGCTTGCTAAATTTCATACGATTGCAATTTCTATCCAATTGTTTTGTCATACGACCAAAATTTCACCATAGTCTCCCTTAGTCGTGCCCGCTGGAGATGCAATTGGAATTTGATTTCATACATGTATAAAGTAAAAAAAGAACACCTGAAATAGCTGCAATTGATAAGCGACGATAATGATTTCATTTAATAAGCATGATTCACAAATCAAGCATCAGTCAGGATTGGTATAGTGTGGTGAGTGGTTATAATGAATGATATCCTGAGAGCGTGCTGAAAAATGCAGAGTCGCGTTAGTTATGAGAGAAGCCGGTGCGTTACGTATGCAGGAATGACTCGGTCCGTATGCCATCGTACGGAAGCATAGATCATGGCGGATGACACATGGTTGCATTCAGCAGTGCATGGTCGAGCCGTATAGGGTGGACGAAATGCGCGGATGAAGGATATGGAATGGTCGGTCGGTCGGCCGGCCGGCCGAGCAGTACGATAGGGGCGTTTCGGTATGTCGGCCAACATCGCAACCCGTTTAAAGTCAAGTCCATGCCTCCCCAAAAGTTTCAAATTTTCGTGTATCTCGAAAATTAGTTTCTCTTTTTAAATCAAAAAAAAAAAAAAAAACAACGAAAAAATAGAAGGGAATTTTGAAAAAGAGTTGGCGTCGAAATGACATGTATATTGGAAAATAATATAAAGTCAATATATCAACATAAATGGAAGTAATTCGCAGGATGTTTTTGGCCGCGAGATATTTGGTTGAAGTCTGAATGATGGAACAGCACTCCTCCCCAAGGCGGAGTAAACGCCCACGTTGTACTCCCCACTTGGTGAGATACACCGATATGAGATATCAGCGGCCACTTGTTGCTTGTTGACTTTGGCGCTTTTCATTTTCTGTAGCCGTGATAAAAATTTGATGATGGTTAATCGCGGGCTATGGGAATTTTTGTTGCAGGCAGTGCGGTGGCTGCAGCCGACACCATTTCCTCGCCGTGGACTCCTGCTAGTTCCGGGCCGCCGCCCGATGCCAACGGCTCCGGCTCGGATACAAAGAATCTCGATGTTGGCGAAACCAGTGATGTAAGTAATGTGAATACGTCTACGTACATTTACGCGACGTCCCCGCAAACAAACTGTTTACGTGCCTGATGATATTATACCCATATCAGAACGTGACTCAAATTTTTCTAATGTCCCATGTAATTGGCCGTTTCTCGCTTCGCGGGCACACCTGATCCTAAAGAATGTCTGGTCCGGCAAAAAAATGGCCAGCGATTCAGTGGACGACGCGTTCCGCGAATTCCTGTCTTTCGGTTTCCTTAATTAACTATCACAGAATTTTAGCACCCCATGCCGCCATCGCATGTTTATATTCTCTACAAGATTTTCTTTCACATGCGTCGTCTATCCATTTTTCATCAGACTATATTGTTTCGTCATTATTTTCCTTCAGCCATGATGCTCGTCGATTGAGTTACATGATTTGCTTGTAGGATGAGAAGGATCTGTCGGCGGCGGACGCGGAGGGTGTTTGGTCACCGGATATCGAACAAAGTTTCCAAGAAGCTGTAAGCATATATCCACCATGCGGCCGACGCAAAATTATTCTTTCCGACGAAGGAAAGATGTATGGTAAGTCTAAACCGTTTGATCGATAAAATATTTATTTATTTTATTATGCCCCGAAATCTTTTTACTTACACGCATCGATATGCTAACATATAAATACAAATATATGAGCCGACATTTTAAATTTGAATGTATATTTATTCTTCAACCACCCGAGCATCAGAGTCAACTAAGTGAACAAATTCCATGCATCTCTCTCTTGTCTATCTCTATTCCATGCCGACGACATCAGCAAAAGCGTCGTCGTTATTGCTTGATACTGAGGTCAGTCTACGTGACCGAGCCGATATTGCTTGTCGTCGCCACCGACACCAGTGCGTCCATTCACCATCGCGCCGCCATTCAAGCAAACAACCTCGCGAAACGTCTGGACCACGATCTCAGCGGCGCCCAATTGAAATGCAGACGCAATTCATACGTGCCGCGGACCGACAAATAGAATGATCAATCCACTTCACACAGTCTGTGAACATTGCATCGCCATTTTTTCACATCATAGCATCCTTATGAACGAAACCAAAGAAATTGGATTTAGTTTCGTCAGTCTTGGAAGGGCGACAAAAAGTGAAAACATTTGTTTCAATATGTAAATGTGACATTTATACCGATATATTAGGGGCATACAAAATTTATTTATTATTTATATAGTTAAAAAACCTGGTCGATAAAGTTATAATTGCCGGTGAAATACGACCTGATATAGACGACGATCATTAAGTACTTGAAACAAAGGATAACGAGGTGCGAAGATGGCTTAACACGATCATTGATCCTTGTGGAACTTACTTCGTCTTTTACCGCGCGTCCTTAGTTCCGTCGAGAGCCAATAGATGATCGGCGAGCTTTAGCAGAATTGAATATCCTCGGGCAATATACCACCACTGACTTCCGCTCACAGTTCATTCATTTCTTTTCGCCCACTATTTCCTAGCTGACGTACATGCCATATATGCAAATGTTGATATATCATGATGTATCAAATATATATCAACATTTGCATATACCAAAACCAGCAAACAAAACAAACAATACAGGAGCTAACTTAGGGGTGTTTTTTCCCAATCTTTTCATTTTTGTTTCACTTTTTCAGTGCTTTTTTTTTTGGTTTTTAGAAGAAGAAAGAGAAAAAAAGACAAACACATCAAGCGTTAATTTCAGACAAGGGATGAAGCATCGCAAAACGATTCACGTAACGTGATTATGTTCGTCGACTCTTTGAGACGACGAGTGTAGTTTTGCCCTGACAAAGGTCTCAAAGGATCTTGCGAATTCCATTTTAACGAAGGAAAGAGATA
>JAPYZS010000939.1:0-29787 GCA_030522925.1 Trissolcus japonicus
ACCATTTCAAATTAAACTTGAAAAAGGGGTTATCTCGGAGTGATGTTGAAGAAGGTGCTATCTCAGAAATTGCTCGATAAAAACCAAATTTGTTGTTCCTCACTTTTAAGTTTTATAGTCAATTTTTGCATACACTTTCAATTTTCTCATGAAATTATGCATAATAGAAAATCTGAATCTGCTTTAAACGTATAAGAGCTCTTGGAGCGAGACATTAACGTACTTTGAAATAAATTTAACTTAAATTAAAATTTCGATTAAATCAAAATTGAAATCGAAATTGATTGAATTTAAAAAACCAAGACTTTTGTTTACAAAAAATTTGATACCAATTGAATATAAAAAATCACTTTTAAAGACGAATCAAACAAAATAACTTTGTTGCCGACCAATCTCTGAAGTAGCACCATTTTCAAGCACATTTTAAAATAGCACCTATTGCGAATTTAATTTGAAATGGCACCTTCTTCAAGCGTATTTTGAGATAGCACCTTCTTCAAGTTTCATTTGTAATAGCACCTTTTTCAAATTCGAATTTGAAATGGCACCTTCTTCGTTAGACCCATCGATGTGATGTTAACAAAAATTTATAGTTTATTTCTGGACAGTGGCTATTCGCACCTAAATTTTACAAATAGTCGCATTTGTGGATTAAGTATGCCAAAAAAACACGAAAACAATTTTTACGAATTTTTTTGGTATAATAATGATTAGTGATTTAATTGATTTTCTTTTAAATTAAGACCTTATACTTAAAGTTTCGAGTTTTACCATGTTAATACTGTCTATCTAAAAATTAATTCTGAAAAAATGTCATCGTCGATTTTCGATTTTTAAAATGGAGTGTGTTCCGTGATACTTGTAGTACACGTCTACAAATTGTCATTCATTGATGAATGACAATGTTGTAGGATGATTTTTTATTCTAATTGTATTTGCTTACAAAATCATGAGAAGAATATTGTTAAATAATTTTTAATGTAAGAAAAGATATTTTAATGTATACGTTCACACTTTATTTTGTAGATAGTCAAAGAAAATTTTGTTAATTGCTAATAATGACTTCATTCGTGTAGATGTCGCAAAATTATTTTATTATTGTCATTTAAATTGATTAATTTTATATTTTGTACATGTCGTTTGTACATAACAATAGCTTCTTATCATGCGAATTGGCAATAAGGTCAATTCGCACTTCGTTTTGACGAGTGTTAAGTTACAAAGAGTATCGTTGTGAGTGATGTTTGTTGTTCACGTTCTAAGAATTCAATTTCAATAAAATGTGTTCACCGTTTAATTCCACCAGTCAGTGTTCATCCGAAGAAAATAACAAAAATGTTAGTGATTTTTTACCATGAGAGTTGTTTTTATTACAAAAAAGATCGGAAATTGAAGTTATCACTTATTTTTCCGTAATCACGAAAACATTTTTCTAATCTTTTATCGTTACCAACAACACAGCTGTTGTGATCCGTTTAACCGAAACGCTGTGAAAATTATGAGTTCATTGTGGACAAACCCACGATTATGAAACCAAATCATCATCTGTATTCCAAAATACTTTAAGAAAATAAACTGTGTCGTCAATGCCGAGATTGTGTCGGAAAAAAAGGTTCGTCTGCTGAAAATATTCACTTTGTGGAACATGCTGAAATGGTCCCCCAAGAGGAAAGCCATTCGAATGTAAATTAATTCAATATTACATAACAATGTTTTCAATTTTTTGTTTTACAACAAAGTTAACAAACTTTTAATCTATACATTGTAAGAAACTAATGTAGAATTGAACGTGGATGATGCAGTTGACAGTCGAGCCAACTTTCTGCGAGCAGTTTTTTATGTTAAGAGATCGAGTATTCAGGAACCTGATTAATTTTGCACAAGACAAAATCAACGGGTACCTCGCAGCATTGAGTATGGTGCCTATGAAGGCGCCAAATTTACCGAGTCAAGCATATCAAGAAAAAATCATTGATAGTGTTGCTGGAAATCGCAAAGATTTTTTCAACACATTGCCGAATAAATTTGGACAAATTGTGAGGAGATCCAATTTACTACGGTAAAATTATTTTGTATGGCTTAAAGAGTAATTATAATCAGTAATAGTTAGAATTATCATGAATGTTAGGTTTATAAAAAAATTGTATGTTCCAGATACGACGTCTTATGCTAAAGCTAGACGAGAAATGATTGTACAATTAAAAGAAAAATTACAGACACTCGATTCCGTTAGCGAGAAAATTCATGCATTGTCTGTGGCACCCACCAGTTGGAATGCATCGAAAATAAAATATGAATTAAATGTTACCAATTACTTAGACAGGCGAATGAAAGAACTAGATACTAAAAAATGTATTTTGTTTACTCCTGTAAAAAAAGAGGGAAAATTTTTATCTGAACAAACTACATTCTTAGTCAAAGCCCATTTCATGACCCTTAGACCAACCTAGAAATTCCAGGTATTTTTGACTCTTCTTTATTTAATTGATTAATTAATAACGGTTAACCATAGAACGACAGATTCGTTCTTAGATGATATTGTGAATCTCTGTTTATTCGAATAATTGAATTCGAATCAATACAAATTTTATTCCGATGAAATCATTAGATCAAGGTCTGAAATAAATATTAAACACGATTTCATAAGAAATATTGCAAAATAAATCATTCAAATTTGTGTTTAAAAATCGTTGTAGTAATTTGTTATATGACTCTTTCATTCTACAGTTAAAACACTCATATTATACGATATTATTACATACTCACTTCTTAAAATTATTTTTTCAGGAATGAAAGACTACGTTAGTGTTGTTGAAAATGGAGAGCGTTTACATAGACAGAAACGTTTGGTGCTAAGAAACTTGAAAAAAATTTTCTACGATTCAAAAGTGAAACATGAAAACAAAAAAGTGTCTTTTTCAAAATTTGCACTTCTGAGACCAGAAGAGTGTATTCTACTTAGAGTAGCAGGGACCCATACAGTGTGCGTTTGTACTCTACACCAGGACTTCAAATTGATGCTGCTCGAAGTTGATTTGGCATCTTTCAAATTTGACGAAAGAACACTGTTCGATTGACATTTTACTCGAAGACATTTTACTCGAAATCAAATGTAAGCCAGCCAAAGTGGAATGCCATCTCCGTACTTGTCAGGACTCTGTAAATATCACGAGATTGAAAACTGCGTTCGAAGATTTTCTAGTCGAAAACTGCATCGACACCATCTCTTATAACCAGTGGCTACAAGTCGCCCATTGTTCCCTGGAAACGGTTACTAAACCAGCAGACGAAATCGCTGATGAGTTTATCAAAAGTTTGACAAAACTGTGGAGCCGTGACTACCTGGCTAAAAAGCAAACTGAATTTTTCAAATCAACGAAAGAAAATTTAAAAATTAGAGAAGTGGTCATTATAGCAGATTTTGCTGACAACTACGCTTTCGTGCTTCAAGACAGCGTTCAAGGCTTTCATTGGAACCCCTTGAAAGGGCCTCTTTAATTTTTTATTTTTTAACGCCAAAATATTTTTTTATGGGAAAAAATAACTCATAAAATGCTTAGAGTGGAAAACATTATCGTTTAGTAATTACAGCTATTTTGTTCCACAGCTAAATTAATTTTTAAAAATAAAGGCAATATTCAAACTGCATTAACTTTGACAGCACCAAATAAAAAATATTTTTCAAATAGACCATTTGACAGCTTAAGATCTCAACTTCTAAAATGTGTAATTACAAATCTGAAAATATAATACCTCACGGAAAAAAATATATTTTGGAAATGTAAACAAATTTTTTCTATATAAAATATATTCCGGCAATAATGACTATATTTTTGTATATATTTTTTTATGAATTTCATTATATAAATTCATAAAATATATTTCTTATATAACAAATTCATAAAAACCCGCAATAATGAGTATAAATTGAAATAAATTACCTAGGATCAATTCTTTCTCGCTCCGCGCTTGGACACTTGTCCACAGTGAATGCAATCCGGAAAACCCGCAAAGCGTGTGGTTCATTTCTCAACATATTGGCACGTAGCAAAAGCGACTCGTGAAACTGTATTTTGAAACTTTTCGACAGTATTGTTAGTGCAACTCTGTTACACTCTGCGCATATCTGGGGGCTTCGTTATTTGGAAAATTTGGAAGTTATTCAGTCACTCTTTTTCAAAAAATTACTTTCTTTACCTTATAATACTGCTAACTGTGATGCGACTTGAATTTAATTTGACCTAACTTTCTCTCAAAATTTTCAAACAAGCTTGGCGCTCAATAGAAAGAATCCTCGGAATGAACCACCAACGTCTAGTAAAAATATTTTTTAAACGACAAGTATCTTTATATAAAACCGTCCGTACAACGGGAAAATTTTGTTGGATTTCGCAATTTAACAATTTACTTGTTAATGTAAGCCTTGACCATCTCTGGCAATTTTTGTCACCAGAATCCTGGAAACCAATGCGTGAAATAGCCTTTGCTTGGTTCAAAACATATCTAAATGTCTCCGATTTGTTAGACTATCAAACTTATCGTTCACTCACAGTGAAAATCATGAAAACATGCTCCGACCAAGCCGCTTGGTATCTATCTTTCAAAGACCATTTTTACTTATCTAGATTCTTTGCGCAATTATGTCCATCCTCACGTCACGGAACCAAATTCAGACTTCAAAAAAAATTGTATAAAATGGACCAGACAAAAACTTGCACTATATGTAAATGAATGTGAGAAAACCTTTTAGAACACATACTGGTCCAATGTATCACTCTTATCGTATTTTTTAGCTTGGACCTTTGATTTATACCCATGTTCACTCAGATCGAATGGAGTACCTGTTTAACTTAACCGACTTAGTAAAAAATCGTATCGTTATTTTTTTGAATGTATGAAACTCCAAGCTTTTATAATGTGCGATTTATTTTTAGCTTCTATTCCATGTTAAAATTACCACTGATAAAAGGTTTTTCTTTTCATAAGCAAAGAAATTGAAATTGAAATTAAATTGAATTGAAATTGAAATATACTTTAGTGAATATATTTTTGATCGTAAAGAATACTGGAAAGCAATATCACGATTATTTAAATAGTCATGATGTTGTCCGTAAATCAGAAAATTCTATAAATTACTTAATCTTTACTTGGTTTTATGCTATGATAATTCCAATAACTCATTCTAATAGTTGAGTTCTCAATCTTTAAAATGGTCTATATGAAAATTATTTTTCAATTAAAATTATCAATGTTATTGCAGTTTGAAAGCAGCTTTATTTTTAAAAATCAATTGAGACCTAGAAAAAAAAATAGAAAGATGGCTGTAATTTCTGAACGGTAATAGTTAACACTCTGAAAATTTCGTGAGTTATTCTATACAAAGGAACCATTATTTTTGCGTAAAAGAATAAAAAATTGAAGTAGTCATTTAAATGTAATTCATTTTTAACGTTTTTCTGAAATCTTCGTCTAATTGTCAAATCCAGAACAATTTGGATAAAAGATCTAAAAACTTCGTGAAAAAACCAACAAATTTTCTGCAGTACACTTTTTGCTACGATGAATTTCAGGTGAAATCAATTTTAAAAAACAGCTCAGTAAAAAGTAAAAATTTTTCACAATTTCAGGATTTTTAGATAAAATTTCGAAAAATAAAAAATATTTGTCGTCTTATTTTTAATCTAGTATCCAAAGAAAAATACATTTGCCATTTTTATTTTTGCGATGAAAATTTCACAAAGAATTCCCCATATTTTATTTACAAGATCTAAACATATTATATAATTATACAACAAATTTCAACATAAATAATCTATATATACAGGTGGTATGACGCTATTAATTTTTTGATTGAGATTTTAATTAGTTTTGCAGTACCATGGTTCAACCTGCATCCGAAATTGTGCAAAATTTATTCAATTCTGCTGATGGTAATGGATGAGCCTATAAGTTTATATTTCATGAGAATATTTAGAATATCTTCTAATACTTTAAAATATGTAAGCAAATTTAGCTAAAAATGAAATAATCTCCTCACCAGGAATGGGCAATTCTTCATTCAACGATTTTTAAATAATAAATAAAAAATTATTCATTATTCAATCAAGTTCTGCAGAACGAATAAATCCTTATTGAGTACCCATATGCAAAAACGACTCGAAACAACCTCTAAAAACCCCTTAGAAATCCCCAAAACACACTCAGAAACCCCGAATTCTCACTAGAAATGGCAGAAATCAAAGAAAACGATTCAAGTTTGTATAATGATTAACGATTTATTCATTATTCACTCAAATTTGAATAAATATTTATTCACTATTTACTCCAGTTTGAATAATGAATAATTCATTTCATGAACAAGCATTCATTATTCAAAATATTATGAAACAATTTTACCATGTGAATAAAAACCGTCGGTAAGGTGGCGTTCTGATTTTGGCTGGCTCGGGTAAAACTTCGACAATTCATCGCTAGGAGGATGCAAATGAAACTCGCTCTCCCGCAAGCGAACGGAACTTTTCAGAGCATATCAACACCGGCCGATGCCCAGAGCAGCATCTTCCAACCAGCAGCAAACTGGACAACAGTTCTCTTTTTTTACTACCACCCCACCCTCCTACCATCCAGCTATATAGGACAGCCACAACACCAGGGAGGACCTTTCCCCATGGCAGCGGCCCTGATCGGCTCCCTGTGGCAGCGGTTTAACCCACTCCACTCCCGACTACCCCCATTTCAACCCCACTCCATTTCCCAAGCCTATATAAGCGGACATAGACCGGAAGAGCGGCAGTCCACGCTAAGACTCAACAGCGGTAGTAGCTACGGCTAGTTCCGCAACCTAACCTAAAAATTAACCCTCGTGGCAGCGGCTATAGCCGCTCCCCGCTTCCCTAACCTCTCTCCCCCTGTGGAAGCGGCTCAGGCTCGCCTCCTATAACCTGACTCTGTGGTAGCGACCCCGGCTCGCTCCACCTAACCTAAAAATTCTCCGCATGGTAGCGGATTCGGTTTGCTACACCGAAGGATACATCCCCTCTAATCCTTCCAATAAACAAATCCCTTCACAGAAACGACCAACTAACGAGCAGCCACCGGATTTGTAAGACGATCGCAACCATGACTTCACTCATTCTCCAGCAAAATGCCAAAGCGAGCAGGTCGTCGGCAAAAGGCGCTCCTTGAACGGAAGCGACTAAGATCAGTGGAGGACTCGGAAGTGACATCCCTAACCTCAAAAATCAAATTACCTTTTACCCCACCGACCACACCAGCCAACACTCTACCACATATCCACAACATCATCCACTCCAGCCAAAAAAAAACCCGTATCATCAAAATTGAAACTATATATCCATGAAATATATGTCAGGATAGCGCTACTCCTCGACTTTGACCTATAACTATTTACATTTAAACCATCGGTTCTTTTCAGGGCCTCCAATTACCGTTAACAAGAATATATTTTCTTTGCCATGATAAAGTCGCACGATAACAACATAAGGGAATAATGAATAATTAATTTTTCAATAATTTTCATTATTCAAATAACAATTATTCAAATAATGCCCATCCCTGCTCCTCGCATATATCGAAGTAAATATCTCACTTTCCGCAAAAAGTGAAATTTTGCGCATATTCAAATTTAAAGAGAAGGCAGCATACCAATTATATATCCATTTATTACATTATTAAATTTATTTATAGCTTATGAACATTTTTCACTCGTATTTATCTTGCATGATATCATTGAGAAAACATAATCAAAGAAACATGTCAAAATACTAGCATAAGATTTTGACTTATACATACTAATTTTACTTTCTACAAATAAAATAAATGATGTATTTATATATTAAGAAATCTGTTATTTATCACGGTTAATTTATATTACAAGATATATTTCAAGCAGGCGGTTTTCTGATGGTCTTCCAATTTTCCACACGGGATATGATTTTAAAATAATGACTTCATGAAGACGTATAGATTCTCAATGGTTTTGCAGTCGCTAGTCGAGAGTAGTTTCAACTTTTTGTATTGAAACAAGAACTCATATTTTTATATTAATTTGGTGGTTGCGAGAGCAATCTACACACAGAAAATGACAAGACCGTGACGTGTGTGTATCACACAGCTGACACATTAACAACTAAAGTCCGGAAAATTAAAAATACAAAGGTTTGATGCCTGCATAAAAACGACTGAGTCGCGATGGAAGACGAATTACTCTTGTGTAGCACACGTTCAAGTCGTATGTAGCACACGGTTGATAAAAAGAAAACTACTGAGTTGTGTGTACAGATGACTCAGACTATTGTGTCCATGCATCAGACGTTCACGTTTTTATTTTTTCAACCTTCAGTTGGAAATGTGTCAGCCGTGTGATACACACGCGTCACGCTTTTATAATTATCTGCGTGTAAATCCACTGTTTAAAAATAGTCTTTATCAGAAATAAGCTTAAGTCTGATGGGCAAACTTGTCATGCCCATGCGCAGATCGTCAAACAAGTGGAGAATGATCAAGTCTGCGGGTCAGACAGGTATTTTCGCTGCATAATTTGAGGACAGAAGTTAATCAAAAACCAAGCCATTTATTATGAAAAAATCAGGTGTTTGTATATTAATTGATGTTTACGTGGTCGCAAACTCAAGACTGTAGTGGTGAATGGGTTATGAAACTCGAAAATGCAGACTGACATTCCTTGTCCATTGCACTTGCTGCTCCGCTGATATGTCGCTAAGTCTTCGCGCGTAATTAGTGACATAGTGTGGTGAACGGGTGAATGAACTCCAATCCGCGGCCAACTTCCGCCTTCCATCAACTTTTTACAGATGAACTATATAACTACATATAGTATATACCTTCTAGTATATATCTACACATAATATATATCTTCATATACATTAACTAATCAAATCGTGACAATAATGAAATAACAATAATTTCAAACTTTTTTTTAAACTCATACGGAAGTTCAAACGAATTTCCGGATACAAACAAACAATGAAAATAAATACATTTAAGAATGATCCAGAAGAATGATCCAGTACTCAACTGACAGTATCTTCAGCCGATAGTACAGTCAAAAGTCAATGATTTTTTGTGTGGTCGTAAAGAAAGGCATTTAAAATAAAAATCGCCCCTACAAAGTTTTGCTCCGCGAAGGGTTCAAACGGTATTTTTGAGCTTGATTGGTAATTGCAATTTTGATGTCATAAATTAGTCTGCAGAGTTAGATATCCAGTCGTGAGAGACGCTGTTGCAATACAAGGCATGTAATATTAGAATTATCTTTAAAGCACAATCATGGACTAGCCAAGTAACTGAATTTGAATATAACAACTACTTGTACTCATACACACCGTGTCGTGGATATAAAGCACGAGGATACATATCTAAACTTCAAATATTACCCTACCGTTACTGCTCGCGCTCGGAAGCATCGAGGACGCGCTCGCATTACGTTTGTATCAATTTTTCACTTGCATTCTAATATAAGTATACGTACGTTTACATTACATCCTTTTCTCACTGCGGCATGTTACTAAATTAACAGTCGTATACAACGTTGAATTCAAATTGACGCAACTCTACTTATTTATAACACGTGTTTGTTTCCTGTTATCAAATTCAACGATTGTCTATCTTAAGGGGAGGTTTTACCCAATGCTAAAATCCGCAGTTTTTGATGGAATCACGTAATTTTTGTTATGGATTTTTTTTTTTATCTGAATGAGCTTAATACTAGTGCTATAACCGAGGTATAGCTGGGAGGGTTTTCATAGGGCTCCGCGAGAGACAAACACGCACTTGAGTGATTTGTAAAAATGTTATATTTGAACTGAATTCTTTGGTGCAACGGATGGGCGTCGACACATTTTGGGTGTCGCCCATAAATAACTACATTGTAACGATTAAAAATAAGAAAGTGACGAGCCGAATGTTAGATGCGGAAAGAGCTACGGATGGTCCCTGACCACCGCTTATATGCACCAATATTTGCGTAGGCAAAGGATGCATTTAAAGATACGGATATCTAATTCGCACACGTGTAACTATCAGGACTATTGGAGGGACTTCAAAGCATCTTTTATCATTTCTCTGAATAAAGGAAATTGACATCCGACGTGAGACTAACGGCACTTTTGTATTTTCCGACTGCACTTTACCGCGATCAAACAATATTTGAATATTATTAAATTTGAATAGGAAATTATGGCGGGACATAACATAACCACCGAACTTTTGTAGTGCAAAAGGAAAAACACGGAAAAAAAAAAAATTTTTTTTATTTTAATATGTGAGAATTCGAATCCACAAAATGTTACCACAAAGTCGACTCCTTTAATGTTTTAATTTTTTTCCTTTTTTTGCAATAACAATTATATTTGTTTATAAAGATTATTTTTTTAATGTGGAATATAAACGTAATGATGAGCTCCATCTATTGGTATAGTCAAAGAAATTATTCATTCAACTGCGTCTTCGTATTAGAATAAAAAAGATTTTTTGAAAACGCATCAACGGCGCCAAATGGGTTAATATCTAAACGAATCAGCACACAAAATTTTTCCGCTCGAATTATGAAATTTAACCATGAAATGCGTCAAGAAATTCTTATATACTTGAATTCCCACTCGTGATTACACGAGTTTTGTCTGTTGACAATTTTAAGTTTTTTATAGATAATTTCTGGTCATTGAGAATAGTAGTTTTATCATTCCAGGGCAATCATAGTTTTCCAAATTCAATAAGTTTTTCATATTACTGATAAAAGAATTTTTATGAGCTTGTTGTTGATAGGAAAAAATTGAATCAAATTGCTCATCATATTTGTTCCATCTTCGTACGACATAAATAAATAAATTTCAGATTGTGATGATGTCATAATTATTGGACTATAACAAAGAGAAATTAGATCTTCTATAGATTTTATAAACTGACTTTATTTGCGCAATCGTTTTTAATCGAGTATGTTAAGGGGAGGGCTCAAGCCTTGTGATACCTTCAAAACGAGTTCAATTTGTGAGCCAAAATTTGATAATTTCTTACTACAAAATACATTCCAGCAGATTCTTTGTTATAAGAAGACACACATACAAATTTTTCCACCAATAACCAAGTAGGCTTGGTTTTACCGAAATCGTAAGTCCGTGTCTAGCCTTTTTTCAGTAATGGTGGGATGAACGAAAAACGTTATGGATCGAATGACGTTGCGTTTTGTGCTAATAAGTTAGAATTGCTGTTTACGGTAAAATTTCAGATGCCCATTTTGCAACAGAGTTCTCTTCATGTATACAAACAAACCGAATTCGCAAAAATTATAAATTTTAACAACGTACATCGCAGAAACTTACGATTTATTTACAAAATCTACGCTGATTTTGTAAAAGAATACACTGAGAAAAAACTTAAAAAATTACTATAACATATAGTAATCGATACATATTTTAGGAATTATTCTATAACATTCTTATATTTTTAGGGAAATTTTAATTTCCTATTGCTTTCGCTTGAGTTTCCAGGATCTCCACCCCCCCCCCCCCTCCTCTTCCCCAACTAGAGTGTCACCGGAAGGACCCGATGGACTTCGGGAGGATCCGAGTGCCTACGGAAAGACCCGAGGGCTTTCGGTAGGCCCGAGGGAAAGAACAGAAGGCCCTCGGGAGGAACCCGAGGGAAGGGTCCACCTACGGAAATATCCAAGTGCCCTCGGGTAATCCCCTCCCGAGGAGAATCCATTTCATTCATAATATACTTACATGACATGTACTTGAATCAAGTATATTTTACTTATTATAACGCAATTTTGTTTCACTCAACTCTCCATTGACATCGTTTGAAACCTGTTTGCAACACATTAATTAACATTAATCTAACATTTGTTTAATGAGATAACCTCAAAATGTAGAAAATTTTATAGAAAATTTAACAAATAATTATTACTTGACTAGTGACAAGGCGGCAGAGGTTTCTCCCACCGAGTGAGCAGGACAGCACGAGTGAAGCGAGTGCTGTCCATGCTCACGAGTATGGACAAAAACAGACATAGACATGTTAAATAGAGCTGAAATAGAGTTTTTTTAAATAAATTTCCAAGTATATAAAAACTTAAGCCACTTAAAATAATAAACTTAATTCACTATCATAAACTAATTCAACTATTTTTTTATTGCTTCGTTCAAGTAAAATATACTTAATTCAATCTACCTTTTTCTCCAGTGTAGTCATCAGCAAAATTAATGTATACTTTAAAATTTCCCCCCGCAGCGTCATAACTGCTTGCAGTTATAATAAGAAACTTTTTTTACTATAATCATAGTAAAATTTACTATGGGGTATGATAAAAATTACTATACCATATAGTAAAAATTATTACAAGTTTGTTGTCAGATTTTATACATGTTGCACGATATATCTGGACTGCCAGAAGTTATAGTAATTTTTATTATAAGCTTTTATCAGTGTAATTTAAAGAAAGTACGATGTACATTGTTATATATGTAATAACGTTATTTGTTAGACAAAAATGAATTCTTATAAATTTGGGTTCTCAGTGTGACAAATTTTTTACTAGATCGGTTAAACATGCCGATAAGTGTACAATGAGTATAATGAATATAATGAATACAATGAGAATTCTTTTATTCATTTGTTTGTTTCTTCATTTTTTTTTTGGAATCGAAAATGTTTGATTGTCAATGTGGCACAATTTTTCAACACGTGTCGCACATTAATTGTGATGTTTTATATCGTTATTTATGTCGAGACAACTTTGTATAACAGATTGTTTTCATTATGTTGTCCTTCGTTTCCGAGTTGCGTCGTAGTCGCATCGATCAAAAGTGCGACGTATGCGACTACATAACTACGAAAGGCGACACATCGTCTTGACAATGAAGGATTGCGCGCTTCAGAGTGGTAGAATCTTATGAACAAATCTAAATTCGATCCGCATCCGTGTCTCCTTCAAAGTCATCTCTTGATGCTGAACTGGTCATCCGGAACAACTTTTGATGTCTCCTAAGTTTTTTTGCCTTTCAAATATTATTAGAAAGGTGTAATAAAGGAAACGCGTTTAGACAGAATTCCGATGAAATAGAAAAATGTTCTAAATTAACGCGGAATCGAGAGCTCGTAAAATATTTGATTTAACGTGCAGATAGTGACGGCTGTGTCATTTAAATTCTTTGGTTTCGTGGTCTCTTTGTATTGCTGGCTAGAACACGAACTATCACCATGCCGCGTAATTCTAATAACATTTCAACTATTCGTTGGACACAATGTGCCTGCTGAAAATGTTACCTTTGTGATTCTAAAATAACAAACGACAAAATAACCGCGGAATGCGGACAATTAAATCTATTCCACGAAACAAAGTTACGCAGAAATTGTATATGCAAAGCGCAGAAAACCACGTGAAATGAACGTGTACGAAAGTTTATTCAAATTTCACCGGTTTGTATTGTGGAATAATAACACAATGCCGCAATGGGGATGGCGAAAAAAAATCGTTTTTAATTCAATAAGACCGTAAAGTACATTTAACACCCTCGAAGACTGAATTCGCTCACGGATTTACTGGAAAATGATGCTCGGAACGGACTCCTCTTGCTAACTCTTCTAAAAAGATATAATAAATCTAGCGTAAGTATGACCGTGATTTCGGGACCTAAACGAGAGGGAACTTTTCGCGACTCTCCCTATTCGGCAAGGACGAACGGAATGCCCGCGTGCTCACGCCACTCGTGGCGACCCTGAAAACGCCGCGGAATGACATTCCACGTTTGAACGAGAATTATAAATTGTTTAATCAAGCCGACACTGCAACTTGAGCCAAGAAGGTAAAAAGAAAATATTTGCCCTATTATAAACAGGGGCAAGCCAAGGCGAAGGGCGAAGTAAGTCGTGGCATCAGATGGGGTGGCTCGAGGCAGTAATAAGAACGACGGGCATAGTTTTAACTTCTCTTTTATGCCCACATTTTCCGCGGCGCTTTGTGCGAATGAAAGCACAAATTGCCGAAGCGCCTTCAGGGAGACATTTGAGACACGACGAAGAACACTCAGCCGACTTCTTCTTTCCTTCCTTTCCGAACTATCACTTTGCCACTTTACTTGTTTTCATTCTTTTTGCCGATAGCTTTGTACAATCATGTCTCAATGTCTCCTCGGCATAACTCTTCTTTTATTAATTTTCTTGTTCGGGTTTGTTAATAAATGCTGAGCAAAAAAGACTTTATTACGAGCCAGCTTTTTAATGTTTATCATTTTTATAAGCACTGTTCGTTATCTTTATAATTTAAATGCTCACTAGTTCTCAACTATGTAAAATAACTGTATAATTCTATGCGCAGAAAACATTTTTATCGCCTTCGAAGGATTTAATTGTCAACTACTGTCATCTGCTCTTTACAGAGGTATGCAACGGTCGTCTTGTTAAATTATGCAATTTGCTCTCTCCTTTAACGACCATCTAATACTTGAAGAAAAAGATACTTAGATTGTGTCAAGATGAAATAACTTAAAGTAACATCAATTTATCAAATAAAACAAAAAATTTTAATTATAATGAAAAAAATGTTTAAAAACATTTTGATTTCATAAAATGTCTTTCTAAATTCTAAGCAACATTTATCATAGGAGACGATCCATCGTTAAATGAAAACATATATGTATAGAGACAGATCTTGATTCTAAAGCCAATGAAACGAAGATAACAGCGCCAAAAAATATTATATGTCGTTTGGATCTGGATCAAAGGTATGAGTTCGGTTTGATTCTTTTTTGGCATCACGCTGTTTGCAAGCATAACTACAAGGTGTGACAAATGAATCATGGCACAGGTTGTGTGTGCCACCGTAGACTTAGAATCCTTGCTTGTCGCTGGTGCGTAAAACGTTCATGTTACGTTAACCGGAATTTCAAATGTCGCTTTTCACGAGTCGTTTAACGCATAACCTGTGGATGACATCGCAGAAAAAATCGAGTGACACGGGAACGACAGAACAAGTTGGCCTGACAAACAAGAAAAAAGAAAAATAAATAGAGCGTGCGTGCGACGAGCGGCATCCAATCTTGGCTTCGGAGTATACGGCATACGCAGTTCGCTCACTTAAGATACGTTATCGAATGTTTTATTCATAAGTCTAAAACAAAGCCTGTGCGTTCATCCTCAGGACATCTTGCTGCATGAGGAGGTGACTTCACACAATCATGTACACCTGATTATGCACGTTTCATTTTTTAGTGTATATTATTAGAACTAAAAAATTATCCATCTGTCGTCAATTTTTTGTAACAGATTATTATAATCATTTTATCAGATTATCCATGTTGAAATGCCTAAAAATTCTTACATTTCAAACTTGGTAAGGCACATTTAGAACAGAATACAGACATTTCGTAAGTTTAAATCTTACTTTCTATGGAGTAACTTTAAAATTATTCAGGATGATAAATATATTACAGAAAAAGATTTTGAACTTCGAAAGGCTTGTATTTAAAAAAATCATGTATTAAAATCTCTATCAAGTTTTTAAAATTACACTCAAAAAATTCAAGCTGCACCCAAGCTCACCGTACGCTTGATCAATAATTGATCAAATCAATTAAAAATCATTTGATTCAATAAATTATATAAACTTAACTGTTGTTGTGTCACTTTTTAACGAAAAAAAACAACGTGTTGAATTTTGTAACCGAGTTATTAATTTTATCAAATAACACTATATCTCAAAGAGGAAGGAAACGTTCACACCAGGTATGTAAACATTTATGCAACTACTCATTTATTGAGATACAAATGTTTTATGTTTTTTGTTGAAAGAAATCTATTTACGTTCGAGTAAGATATGTTAAAGATTTCGACTGCTCGTTTGTGTCTTAATTTTAATTGTATTATTCCCCTAACAATTACTCTTAACCGACCGTGGTCATACAATCCTAGCATAAATGCCACCCCTGCTTCTACCAGACATCGCTCTCTAACGTATAATGTAATATTACTGCAGCGATGATACAAACGCATCAATTATCATATCATTTTAACAAAGTTTTTTCACTGAATTTATGTGTATTATAATTTTTTTATTTTTAAATAATTAATCATTACTTTAGTCGTCCTCATGAAAATTCAACGTCCTTGGAAAAAACGCGAAAATCGTGGAAGTACTGGTACCTTGATATGGATATGTCTATTGGCTGGGGGTCAAAAGAAAATTTGTGCGTAACGTTTTATGGGGCTCAAAAAAATTGAGAGGTACCAGGAGCCCGTCATTGGCTTTTTTCATACAAAAAAATTCTAAAAACTATTTTTTTTCGTTGTTCTCACGTTTTAAAGCGATTTCACATTTTTTTCACATCTACTACATAATATTGTTGACATATTGTCGAACCCGCGCATTTTTTTGTTCTGCCGCATGTGACGCAAAAACAAGATAACGTTGAACTTTATTGAAACATTCATGGCGTTGAATGCTTCACGCACAAGTTCTTCACAAGTTGTGTTTAGTTCTCCATGAGTTTGGTCCAAGCTTACGAAGGAACTTAAATTTATATGAAATAATAGTGTTGTTTAAAATGGCATTCTTTCAAGCGAAAATCGCTTATGCGGAACACTTATTTTTTTGAGTGTAGTAATTTATGAAAGTGGTTTATCTTTTTGAGACATTTCAAAGCTTAATATAAAAATACAGAGTCCTTTTTTCACGCGTTGCGTATTACATCACTACACGGTAAGAAACTTGTAATAATAATTCTTAAATTGTTGTGAATTTTTACCAAACTGTTTCATAAAGCAGTGATAAAATGACAATTTGATAGAAATTATCAAACTTTTTGGTAAAGATACTATCCAATTTTATAATTTAAAAAATATTTGGCAACGCGAAAGGCTCTTCTATTTTTATATTTTTTTTATTTGAAATTTTCTTTGTAAATATTTGCCTGTTGGTGGAATTGAACTCGGATACCTGTGCGCACAAAGCCTGTCCTGAGTCCCTGAGCCAAATCCTCGTAAATCGTAAAATAAGAAGGCCTACATAAATTGCCTTTAAAAACCTAACCTATAAGTTTGTTTATGTCGCCTACGCGCTGGCATACAGCACACATTTTTATCAAACACTTGAGTAAAATTTCTAAAACTCTAACTATTTTTTATTGAGCACTCAAATAAAAATGATAAAACTCTCAATAATTTTTATCGCATGTTGCTTAAAAAATAAAAAACGAATTCAATAAAAACCAACAAAGTAGGCATTTTATCACTGCTTCATGATACAGTGTGGTAAAAATTCACAAAAATTTGAGAATTATTATTACAAGTTTTCTTGCCGTGTATCGTCAGTTGTGCATGCGGATCGCGTAGCTTTTGAAGAGTAGATTCACAAGCACTTGGACAAAATCGCCCTAATAAAAATGTTACACTCGTTGGCGGTGCAGAGTGTCTCGACTCCCTTTACATAGGCAGCTACTTACAACCGTGCGTAGGAGGGAGTTTCGAGTGAACAAAACTCAACTTCAGCGACTTAACAGAAAAATCTGCCGATTGAACCCACAGATAACTGCGAGTACGGTAGAACGGTCAAGGCGCGTATATCTTTGTCATTTGAATTTCTCCACGGGGGCACCCAGAAATAACAATGATGTCTTTCCGTATATACAAAACCTCAAGTTTCGACTTCTTGCTAAAAGAAAGTATTCCTTTTCAACGACACTAACCGTGCTATTTGTACGCGGAAGTTGTAAGGACACGTACATGATATGAAGTTTTGTTTGTAAAAAGATGTTATATTTTTTTTTTTCATGATATTATAGTTGACTTGAAAAGTTATAATGAAACAGAGTATCATCGGATCTCTCTGGTTGTTTTTCTCTTTATGAATCTGATCACTTATTTTAATAAGACACTCAATAAAGAATAATGGTCGATTTTATTTTTTACTGGATCCATATATTATATAATCAGTATTTTAATTGACTTGTATCATTGAATGCGCAATAAACCACTGTCAGCACGAAACGGGTTCCAGAAAAAGCAAAACAACAACGTCGATTATCTCTTTATAAGTTTGACTCTCTTAATTGTCACGTCGTATTTTGTCTATAAAGTGCAAAAAGGATGAAGCTTTGTGAAAAGCAAGTGGATGAACAAAAGGAGGAGAAGGAGAGGTACAACGTGGGTGGATCGCAATGATTTACGAGACTGGCGTCCTGGGCTCAAGCCGGACTCCAGAGACGCTTCGCTGATAGCGTCAGAGCCACATAAGTCATCGAGACTACCTAGGGGTCTGTTCGTTTTCCTCGTCCGAGGCCTTCTCGTTCTACTAGTTTTGTTCTGTTGCCTACCCCCTTTTCGTCGTCGTCCTCTCCAATTCCGTGCTACTCACCCCGCACACGACTCACTACTGAATCCTATTCTTAATCTTCTTTGGACCTCCATTATCGTGCCTGTAGTCCAATTATAACGTCGGCAATACCAAGGGAATCATAATTGGTTCGTGGTCGTGGAATTTTCTGAACCGTAACTAATTTGTCACCAATTTATAGATGTGTTTTCTAAATAACACACTGTCTCACTGCTCGTGTGTTCTCTCTCGACCTAAAAAAAGAAAAAAAAGGGTTTGCAATTCATTAATACAACTATTTTTTGTATAGTCTTATGGTAAAAAATATATGAATTATTGCTCTCATTTTGTAAAATTAATTCCTTCAAGTACAAACTAAAAACTGATAATTTGCAACTTCTAATCTAACAATAACTATACTCAAATCCTACCTACGAAATAAGCCATTAATCAATATTAGATAGCCCAATAAAGCAGTCCAACCTACTAATTATGCTGGCGCAAAAAAATACTTTCCACAATTCAGCAAACTAAACTGCATCCTGCGTGAACTCATTCTGTAAAAAAAATCGCATAAATAGCTTGGATTACTTTAATAACATGTCATCATCATCATCATTCACCGGCAAAAAAGAAAAGCACAATATAAATTTATAATTATACCCGATTCGCATTAACTCGTTTGATAAGTATCACCAGATATATTGATCTCGTCGTCATCAAACTTTTCTTTTTTTTTTTTTTAATAATCTTCAAACTGATCTGTGAAATTTTTAAAAATTTATTGTCACCAAGTAAAATCTTTTTCATGTCCATTGCGATGGAGATGTCACCAATTCAAAACACCAATTCTGAATAAAGGCACACAGTATTTGAGCAATTTACAATCCGCAACTTGCATTGAATTAGTTAGCATCAATCGAGTTTTTATTACTCGTTTTATCTCGTTTCATGAATAAGGCAAACACTAACAGTTAGTTGGCACAGCATCAGATGTAACGTAATTCAGACTTTGTGGATAAATATGTTGCGTGCTAACAATTCTATAACCCATTTTTGTTACCGCATACAATTTGTTATCAATTCATTTAGAAAAACAGGAGATGGTTTTTTTTAAATTTAAAGGCAAGGGGGCTTGAAAAATGCGAGCAGGACATAAACGCCAATGAGTGCGTAGAAAAAGAAAAATAACGATGGCGCTGTCGTAATAGTGTTATTACAGTCGTTAGTCGTTAGGATCGTCTTTTGACGATTAAACGGTCGTTATACAATGTGTCCCAATTAAGTCTGATTTTCTCCGTTTCCTTCCCGGTATTAGTGTCACGGTAAGCGCGCAATCTCGAGATCTTCGGTATTGTATGTCGGTCCGTTCGTCCACTTACGTTCTCGGCATGAATATTACATGCTTCTTACCCACCGGAAAGATAATTGTCAAGAGCTCTAAATACGGCCTCGGGAACGTACGGGTGGACAGATAATGCATAATACATGCGCGACGAGAAACGAAAATTTATGACGCGACCCGTCTCTCCGGGAGGAACGCGCGGGTGCTGAAAAAAACGGCGAGGTGCGTGGAAACCCGATGTCTTTCCTCTACCATGGTACGCTGTAAATCATAATACAGATGTTTGCAGAACGAGTCCGACAATTACTCTTAACCGACCGTGGTCATACAATCCTAGCATAAATGCCACCCCTGCTTCTACCAGACACCGCTCTCTAACGTATAATGTAATATTACTGCAGCGATGATACAAACGCATCAATTATCATATCATTTGAACAAAGTTTTTTTCACTGGATGTGTAATATAATTTTTTATTTTTAAATAATTCAGTAAAATTATTATACAATATTGCTTAAAATAAATGCAAATGCAAAGCTGAAGTATACGTATACCTTATGGGTAGATTTCATGTAATGCACCTCTTGGGTTATATATGGAAAAACGTACAAATTTCACGTGATACATTTCGCGAAAGGAAATTTTCCAAATGCAGCAACTGGAAAGCATTATTCAAAATACCAAGACATATATCAGTTGCGACATATCATTAATGTCCACCTGCTTATTATTCTAATTGTTGACAATTTACAACCTGATTATTTCCTTTTAGAAGAGGGCCGCATCCCATTTGTTGGGCACACTTTTTTTTGTTCGTTCACCTAAACGGTTAATGCCACCGATTCCTTTAAACGCGTAGATTTGATCATTTTCTAAAACAGCCTCGAAGGCAGGACCTATTTCCCGAACATAAATCACGTTGACGTTTGGCGAACCTATGCTGCTCGTTATGGCATTTCAAAGGTGGGCATTATCGGTGAGCCATCTGTAATTAAGCCAGATAGGGAGACAATTATCATGTTGATGGGAATTCGTAATTCAATTCGTCCATGATATATAATCGAAATCAAAGTTTTGCCAACAAATTTTTGAGACGCAGAGATTCGATTAATAATGCAAACTCCGGCAAGAGAGATTTATAAGCGTATCTCCTCATGATTGGCACGAGCACGTTCCTAAAGTGTAAATTTTTATACGAAAATTAGTTCGTTTGATCCCAAGAAGTGGATTCTTATAACTTGCGATTTTGTTTGCTGAAGCAATTCAATGCGTTCGGATGAAAAATCAATATCCTACAATATTAAAATCTTATGAACACTGAAAATGGTTTGCCAGACGAGAGGGTCAAAATGCTTGTAAATTATTATCCCTCGAACAAAAGTCAAAGATTACTTAAAATAATTATACTTGTGATGAAAATTAAATTTAAACATTTTGTCTGCCAAAAACATTGAATAATAAAATTAAAAAAAAATGAGAAACACTTTTGGTTTATCAAGGAAGTTAAAATAATTTTTAACCGTATCAAAAAATTCAGACGTAAGTACCAGGCGAAACGATTTCCTATTTTAATATTTTATAACGCCATGTGAAAAATAAATTACCCAAGAAAATTTCATAGCCGTTTTGCGTGGCAGGATTTGCGGATGGGGTTATCGCAACGCGATAAGTATGAGAACAGAGAGAAAATAGGAAGTACGCCACAGGCCATTCTGTGCTTTATTTTGTGTTAAAGCGACAAGTTTAATATCCCGTCCTTCCCTCTCTGAAAGACTGGAAACAAGGATGCCCCAACTCTCAAACTCCCGACGAGGTGAAACTTTAATACAATTTCATTTGACTTGGCGCTGACAAACTCTCGTCCTCGTTCGCCTTACTTTCTGCGCGGGATCTTCTCTTTTATACTGCGATACACCTTTATCTTTCCACGTTTTCCGAAGGTAGACAATTTATAATCATAATTTTCTTTAGTAACATCGCACTTGCGACAGTTACCGTACTAAGCAAGTTCTTTCATTAAGTATCTTTTAGTTTGAAATTCTTGATCCTTGCTAAGTATACGACTACTTTTTTTTATTGTAAATAAAACTTTCCTTTTGACAGAATGTTTAAAAGTTTTGAAATTTTCAAAGAAAAAAAAACAAACAAAATAACGTTGAACATTCTATTTTGTTTAACTTTTCACATCAGTCATTGATCTTGGTTTGCTTCATTTTTGATTATCTCTAAGGCAGATCGTCAGAAAATATTGCCGCTTGACTTAATGGCAGAGTAGGTGCGTTGATCTTTTCGAATTGCGCCTCACCACGGTTCTGTATATTATTTTCCATCGTCAAGTTTCTTCACCTTTTTCTACTTTACGAATCACCGACGCGAGTCGCTAATAAATTCGCGTTTTTCTACGACACGTTCTTGTGCAGTAATGCGTAAACGAATTATCACTTTCTTGTGATCTCCAACGAAATATTGCCAGTATAAATACACACAAGTGATATAAAATGTTTTTTCAAGTGATTTGTTGTTTTTTTAAAACGAAACAAGAAATAATGAAACTTAAATTACAGAACATTATATGTACAAAAAGAAATTGTCACGCTATGAGATTACCAAAAACGTGACATTGTGAAACCGAAAATATTCTGAGTACCTGTAAAACATTTTTCAAATGCCAGTGTACGTCTGGCACCAAACAAACCCTTATACTTTTGCCAAGACAATTCTACTTTTTTTAAATAATGCACAAAGCACATTGCAGTTTCGTGTTTCCCGTAGGAAATTAGAGAACATGGGGCAAAGGCGGCATCTCCCACCCTCTGCGTGTTTTCTTTCGTATTTCATATTCAGTCGCAAGCTAGCATTCGTGCGAAGTCACAAATGTAATATTTACGGTGTAATACTGCCGCCGCTTATCCAGCTACATATTTTTTGTTCTCTCTTTTTTTTCGATTCATTCGTTCGTCGCGAGTTTCATTTCGTAATTTTTTCCACACATATACGTTTCTTCAACTCTGATCGTTCTCAGAAATCAATTGTCAGTCGCTCGCAAAATAACCGAAGATCAAAGACAAAAAAAGTGAAAGTTCGACCGGGACAAAAAATGTCCATGGCATGTAAGAATTTGTCCAAAGCACGAATTTTTTCGTTGATTCTGAAGTACAATTGATGCGGTGCGACGATTATTTTTTGCTTTCGGGCAAAAAACGAAATGGCCCAATAATCCACCAACGTTCGGAGAAAATAATCTGTGTTACATAAATCATCTGCACTTGCGTGACATGTCACATGTCACAAATTTTGAATTTCCTTGTACTTTGTAGGTTCCAGTCGGACTCACTCATACAGAGATGCGAACTAGCCAACGCGACTATGCGGGTCTGGTTACGTATAAGTCTGGGACGCGTATCTTCCAACATCGCGTGGTATAAAACCTGATACAGCGGTAGTTATGTATATCCATCCTTGACTTCACAAAGGGACAAAACCGACGTCTCAATTTTTTTGAACCCGCAGATAAGATTGTTCCGACTCAAACTGTGCAAACAAATAAACCACGGCAGAAAATATAATATGCGCAAAATCAATTCCACGAAAACTACCGTGTGCCATCTATTGTCAGCGTATTACAAATGTGGTAATTATGAATGATGGGTTGCGTTCTCGGCTCCTGACACTTTTCAAAAAGAATACCTCAGATTGCGAGATCATTTTGTGGTTGCAAAGTTATAAATGTCTTTATAAATATAACAAAAAAAAATCCTCCACAAAAGAGAAGAGAGAACTTTTTCTAATAATTCAACTTCGAGACAAATTTTGCTTTCGTTTCGACCGAAACGTTTCCGAAAATTTAATAACGTTCATCCTAAACGGGAATTTCATTTTGAACAAAGTCCATGTGTAAAGTCAAGTTACATTTCCGTTGAAACAGATAAAAGAATGATTTGACAAGAGGGTTTATCTTAGACCCGCTCAGCCCACTTAACTATATTTACGTCTCGTTGCTTTTATTTCTCATACAATGAAAACAGAAAACTAGGATGATTTTATGGCCGTGTATGGCAACGTCGTTGAGAGGTGGTTTTTGTTAGCAGTCCTGCAGGACTGGTCCAAGAATCCATAGAGCATCCTTTGCGAACCGCCTACTCCATTATCTCGGTGATGATGAGTGCGCGGGCGGCTATGAATCTCGTAACACACATCAGCTGAGGATTACCCTTTTATTCTCTGGCGGTCTGTATGGACTGCGTAACCACGACCTTTCTGGTCGATATCGTCCTGTGATGGTTTAATGAGCAAAATCATTTGCTCCACAACTGATAGCAAACTTATGTAGAAATTTACGTCTGGTCCAACGTTGGCCCAACGTTGTGAAAGTTGAGTCAACTTCGGCTGCCAATCTTCGGCCCAGAGATGGTAAATCTCTGGGATGAAACGCCCGCCCATCATCGCCAGCCAACGTTGGCTCAACTCGTTTCGCCAGAGTTAAACCAATGTTGTTCAAATTATTTAAAAAATTGAATTATTTTTTATCAACATAGACAGTTTTTTCATGGTATTATTTTTAGATAATTATTTTTATGATTTAAAGTCAGTATTAGAAAATTTTAAAAGTCTGATGAATTTTAAGGTTGTTGTTGGTTCTGAGGTCGGATTCGAACGCTCGCCCTTCGGATCTGTAGTCTGCCACTCAGTTCATTGCTCGATTTAATTGTTCCAACATTGGCTCAACGTTGGCAACCGATGTTCCAAGCCAATGTTGGATAAACATTGGATGCCACCATTGTATAAATGTATGCCAAAGTTGGTTATCAGATTTTTTTTTTTTTTCATTTCTGGCAATTTAATTTGATAAACATTGGTACAACGTTGGCTGTCCAACACTGGCTGCCAACATTGGTCCAACGTAGAATCGGTTGCTCATTTTGGCTTATCGCTGGCAATTTCTACATGGGTTTGATAAAAAAATGTCTAATTTTTTTAATACACTTTGTATCATGAGATCTGAGTCAAATCCTCAGTTCCTTTCTTTGATACGATCAGATCAGCAGACTCTCAATTGTTTTGCATCAATATTTGTTTAACTAATGGAATTGCAGAAACAACTAAAACCGCATTAAAATTGAAATAGTAACGTCTTCATACAGGATAAAATTTAGATGGTGCACAATTGATTATTATCGTTGCGGTGGGTAAGAGAGTGTATCTTAAATATGAAATCCTTTCAGTGGGAGGTGTGGTGTTTATGAGTGTCATTCATTTCTAAGGGATATAAATTTAAAACGTGGATCTGATTTAATTTACAACTAAATATTTAATCAACAATTGCCATTCTAATTATAGTTCTCCGGCTTGTGAAAGAGATATACAGCGATACAAGATAAATTGTATTGATAAGGAAGAATGAATTCGATTCATCAAATAATGTATGTCATTTCGATTAATTGCAATTATTTATTTGCTGTTTGTTCATGCAATTGATTTTTCAATGCATTTAACGATCTTTTTTGTCCAAGGAGTAAGACAGGCAAAGTAAATTCCACCGCCATTTATGTGCAGCGGCGCACAATATATATTCTACAGCACGAAATGTCACGGGCTGTGTCGAACAAGCAAAATTACATGTTACAAGCCCGAAGCGATGACATGAGTACGTCTTTGTCGAGTGACACTGCCTCCAACGTAGTGCGCGACTGTTCATTGGCTCGAAAATTTTAATAACCCGTGCCAGGGATAGGCTACGCGAGTACGCATGTCCGTCGCCGGATGTCTCCGCAACTTGGTGACAACACGTATTCGTGCTTTTCGATTCCGCTGGGTCTTGGGAGGACTCTACCGGTGGGGACAACCCTGGACGGAAGTAACGGAGAAAGCCCTCCGCGCATGCATTCTCTGCTCTCCCTCTCTCTCTTTCTCTCTTGCAATTCTGTACCCTCTAGCGAACCTATCTATCTGGGAAAATCTCTATGAAGTAAATTGTTTTTGCAAATTTAACAACTTAATCATGATTAAATTTGCAGATTAATTAGTTTCTTATAATTGATTTGGGTGTACATATTTAATTGCTAGTAATGTTTTATTTCAATAAGTGAAATATTTTTTTTTTATTATTTTTATTTAATTATATTTCTTTAAATTATTTTGTATTTTTTATTCTTGAAAAAAAAAACATTTACAAACGAATCAAAAAGCAACAGCAAAAAGTATTAGGGGGTGTGTAAAAATGTTAAGATTCGTCGAGTAAGTAACCTGGGAATAGCAGGTAGCACTTGGAAATAGTCCTCGGGATCGATACAGACGGCGCACGCTGTAGTACCGTCGTCCGCCATTGGTCATAGCAAAATCCACGTCCTCCTTGACCTCTCCTGCACTCTGTCTTTTCGCACACCAGAATTTTCGACCAGTTCACCTCTATTCTTGTCTTCGTCAAAGTGTAGCTCTTTTTCCTGCTATCTGGTCTGTCATCCACCCTCGCGTTGAAAGCGTTTAATTTAGTTCTTCTGGCTCTCAATTCCCAAACTAAATTACACTGTTTAGTAAATAGATCATTACGATACGTAAGATTTTCTAAAATCTTTTTTTAACAATTTTATTTTATTGAATTTGAAAAAAAAATTGTTACAAAAATAAATGTTCAGGCATAAATTCGATGTTAATTGAATTTGTGATGCCTGCGGTATGAGATGCGCATAATCGTGCACAAATCACTGATTGTTATTTCTTTCTCACCGCAATACAGTGTTACAATCAATTAATTGTATGTAAAATCTAATAGTTCTGAAATCAATAATAGTCATATTCCGTTCCTGATTTTGATACTAATTTAGAGAGCAATTATAATACTCAACCTTCACCGCGAGATGTTATCATTGAATTGTAATATTTTATTATTCATTAGTGTTTATGATAGCTTTATTAAACTTGGCATGATTCCCATAAAGAAAATCGACGATGGCAGATTCACATAGAAATTCTTCTAGATATTCAAACAATATATGCTTTACATATTTAATATACAATCCCAGCGTACCAGCGTCGCAGTTTTATGATACAGAGATATCACTAAAACTATTATGCAATCAGAAGTAAAATTTCGTTCAATAGACAAAAAGCTATCGTTTTCAACTAGCCAGAGCAGTGTTCATCGTTTGCGCCAAAATACCTAATCTGTCGCTCATTTGCGCCACTCTAAATAAATCATTTGCGCCAAAATAAAGTATCATTTGCGCCAATAGAAAAAGGATCTTTATTAAAAAAATGTATTTACAAAATTCCATATGCAAAAAAAATATGAATACAATATTTTAAATATGTTCATGTCATCATTCTCAAAATCTGTTCTACATTCACTGAAAAAAAAGAATTGGTGATCCTTACTATTTTTATCTGGTTGGTCTTAATCTACAGCCAGCCAGAGATACCGATCAAGATTTTTTTGATAACTTCTTATCAAACTGTTTTAACGATTGTTAATAATCTGAATCTAATAATAGAATCGAATAATAAAACAACGTCCAGTATTATTAGTTAAGTTAAAAACATTCGGAACATATATTCCAAAACAGTGTCCTGTACGAGTATATAATTTGGATTTTTCATTTTGTTACAACCGACCGAATATTAAAAGCAAAAACGTAGGCTAGCGTGAAAAAATGATAGCGAAGGAAGCAACGTAGCATTAGCCCGAGACGAGAAGTCTGAAATTTGCCGCTCGCGCGAAAAAGCGAGAAATCGCGTGCCACGCGGGAGGCACGTCGAAAAAGGAGATCATATATAATTCGAAGTCCCACATTTTCCGCGAATCGCTCTCCGGCGCGGTGTCGGCGTATACACAATGGCACCGCGCGCTATAAAATACGTAACTTTAGTCGCTCTTTAAATTGCACTTCCGCTTAAGTTGTAGCTGTGGTGTGCGAGTGTAGAGGAGTGCAAATTGGCTTTTTCACATCGGCGGTTCGTCGTCGCCGGGATGTAACGACTGTGCGCAAGTGTCGCGTCGGGCCGATGCGCCCGCGATAACGCGCAGCATAAATCTCATGCATTGTGTCCGCGATCTCTCACAGGTGAACGGGACAATCCCACGATGACTGTCAACAAACGCGGCCGAGCAAACGAAGGCGGAGGCGCGTCTTCTCATGCGACGCCCCGGCCTCGGAAATGGCTGCTGAATATGGATGAGTCGGGTCGTGGACACACTCTCATGCTCACGCCGGGGACATAATTGCCTTAATTAACGCTAATATGTTAAATCGCGACGGTTCCCTTTGTCCATCGCCCTCTCAAGAAAGCGAGACGCGAGCCGCCAGCTCCCCCGGCGCGTATAGTTTGATGCCTGGCTGGCGTCGTTAAGCATAAACGACGAATATAAGATGGCGCGGCGGAAAAACCGTCAACGTTAACGATCCCAAACGACGGGACAAAAAGCGCTTCCTACTCCGCGGCGACGATTAGAGCCATTCCCGCGCTCGGTTTCGTCCCATTGTGTATGTCGAGCGGCGCTCGCTCTGCACTGCGCGCAATTTCGAAATAGTAGAGAGTTTTACGAGCGCCGAGCCAATAACCGTGTGCTTGTAGCCGAGCTTCTGAGGGAATATGATGTCTCCGATGTGATCTGGCGCTGCCGCTGAAACGATTGCGAAGGCTGTTCCAAGTAATTTATGTAACGCAGCGCTGTAAAAGCCGCGTCGCTTCGCGAAACGATCATTTTTTTGAATCTTTTATCTTGAGAACTTTGTGTATACCAGTTCTTAAACTGCGAAGGCACACGCGGAAGTCATCGAGAAATTCCGAGCATGTGAAATAAACGATATTATATGTAACGTGTCTTGTTATTTGTTCCCCTTTTTTCCCTTTCATTATTATATTGTTCAGTTATTAAATTTGAAGACTGTTGAGATTGTTAGCTTTTCACAGAGGTGCAAAAATTTGTTAACAGGAACAGTAAACTTGGTTGATATAGACTCGTGTTGCGTCGAGGAGCACACTTCAATCTGCATATAAATTAAGAATCAGATTTCGTCATAAATTTAACTTGTAAATGGAGCAAATGTCTTATATTCAATTTTGTTATCGACCGGAATGATCTGTTCCTGTTTTAATAGAATTTTACGGCTTGACTTGAGAAATCAATATAATCACTGCCACGCTTTTATCAACATTTTCATAACTTCATCAAATTATCAAAACAGTCATCAATAAAAAAAGGGATCGTCATCCAAGATTACACATTTCAACCGAATGGGTTCACTCAGCGGTGTTTCGGCGAAGTGAAAAGCAGCACGGAAAGCGTAGTTCTTTTTTTTATCACAGACAACATGATTAGAAACATGCAGTAATTGCACGTCCTTTTCGAGGTGACTCGAACGTGCAAGTTGGAAAATGTAGATACATAAATTCATGAGCGAGTAACAACCAGTGACGCCACGCTAGCTTCCGTGCCGCTGCGCAGCAATCGTATTCATGAACCGACACGGTAATTAGGGACACTAGCTCGCTTCACAACCGGAAGTCGCCTCAAGAATCCTCCCTCGGTGCAGCGGAATATCACCGGAAATATTTATACATTCCGTTCGGTTCGTCAGGAACGCAAGGATTTCAAATCGTCTCCTTATTGTCCGCTTGCCTACTGTCAGCGATCTCAAATTGCTTTGTACACAACGTATAGACACTTTACGTCGGCATTCTTTTTTCTTTGATCTCAAGTTATGCGCGGTTTATGTAATTAGAGGGTTACATCGTATTGGCATTCTGCGTATTCTGATCGTATCAAAGAAAGGAACTGAGGATTTGACTCAGATCTCATGATACAAAGTGTATTTAAAAAATTAGACACTTTTTTATCAAACCCATGTAGAAATTGCCAGCGATAAGCCAAAATGAACAACCGATTCTACGTTGGACCAATGTTGGCAGCCAGTGTTGGACAGCCAACGTTGTACCAATGTTTATCAAATTGAATTGCCGGAAATGCAAAAAAAATCTGATAACCAACTTTGGCATACACCATTTATACAATGGTGGCATCCAATGTTTATCCAACATTGGCTTGGAACATCGGTTGCCAACGTTGGGCCAATGTTGGAACAATTAAATCTTCTGG
>JAPYZS010000940.1:0-42775 GCA_030522925.1 Trissolcus japonicus
TTCCGCGTTGCATTCGATAGTAAAATTGAAAGTATTCTGTCTGATAATTTAATGACGACATTTTAAATGACAAAAATAAGAAAAAAATATTAAGAAATGAGTTTCGATACCAATTCTCTCGTTTAGCCATCATCACAGTTACCTTAGTAGAAATTGTAAGTCGGCTTACACATGGATCTGACGAGGCAACCATACGTAATATGCGGCCCACATCTGGACTGATGTGGGCCGCATATTATGATGTGGCTGTGGAATGGCATTTATATTAAGCACATTTTTTTGTCAAAGTCAAAAATTTTTCAAAAAGTCCAAATACTGAAACCACGTTGGGCCATACTAAAAACGAGCGTTACATTCTAACGTGGGCCTTATTTACGAGGACCACGTCGGGCCCTCATTGGGTATATTTCTTAATAATGAATTAGTTTAATTAATTTTCATTATTACATAATTTTTAAAGGTTATGAACAATTTTTAGCTGTAAACTGATTTTATATGTGAGCATGTTGCAAATTAAAAACATTACAAGAGTGAATATTTTGATATTAAAAAAAAATTGACATTAAAATAATCTTTTGGAAAACTGAATAAATCCATTCTTGAGACATTCATTCAACTATTTTTCCGAAATTTATAATTGCAATGCAAAATAATTGCAGTAAAAATAACTTTTTCAATATGATAAATTCAACGATGGATTTGACAGGTTGAAATTAAAAATCTTATAAAAAGGTAATAAATGAATATTTTCAGCTACATACAAATAAAATTGAGTTCGTTAAAGTATATTCTAAAACTTGAAGCACTAATTTTAAAGAAATGTACATCTTATTTTGCGAAAAAAATTAAATCCAACAAAGTTTTTACAAAGACAGTTTGACTGATATGTGAAAAGTAATGTTTGTACGGAGACCACTTGGATAACAGTCATCCCAGGGCGACTTTTAATACGCGATAACTTGAAAACAAATTTTTTGATTTAAAAATTTATTTGAATAATAAATTGTGTAAATGACGCAAAAGGAACCGTTGTATAAAGAGGTTGATTTTTCATTCATTTATTATCGAAAATAAGGTATTGACTATATAATAAAGTGTTAGACGATTACAAATTGTTATAACAATATCTGAACGTGGGAGTATTATGTACAGATGTTCATAATAATGACCTGCGTTTTTGTTTTTGCGGTGATAAGATAGGCAATCAATGATCATTCCGAATACGATGCGAACTAATTGCACGTCGGCTTTTGAATAAATGTTACTTTTTTTTCATTATTTCAAATACACTGTCTTTTGAATACAAAAAGCCTATTTATATTATTTTCATCCTTCGTAATCATCGAAATACCTTCTCTTCATGTTTCTCTTTTGTTTGGCTTTCCTTGATTCTTTTTTAACCTTCCTTGGTAACACATACAATTGTTTAATATATACAGCATACAAACATCTCTGACAATATAATACAAAGTGTAATAATCTAACTGGCCCGTGAGTATCGATTATCAAATTGCATTTCGTACGCGCTAACACAAGCAATTGGCTTTTGGATCAGTTTTTGATACTTGAGTTGTTTTAAGGCTGAATGATAATACGAAAATGTCGATAAGTACAACTGCAATACATCGTACAAAGGCGCAATCTAAATGCTGACATAAGGTGTCAATTGATTAAGTCAACCATGTCGCAATAACAAAAAAGTTAACAATACAATAATCAAGTTCATAGCTCAGAAAACATTTAAACACACCCTCTGTCATTTGTGTTGTGAAAAGCTTATTTTCACACGTCAGCATGCAGCGTTGCTTAAGAAAAATTGTAAAATATGTCATAATTTTAAAAATAGTTTCAGTTTACTTATCATTATTATTAATAAACGACAGTTTGATTAGAACAATGTGCAACTTGAAAAATAGCTCGATGCTTTAAAAAATCGGAATTACAAAAATTACGCACGTTCAAACACGATTGTCAAATATCAAAAAAAAAAAAAAAAAAGATTGAACAGAATAAGAAATAACAATATAACTTGACGAAAAATTCTAAAAACAATGTTCTGTGTTTGTTTATAGGTTGCTCTATTAATTCTACTCATCTACGAGTGATTATTTTCCAAAATAATTGGCGTGTGCAGGAGAATATTGCAGGTGAAAAAAAAAGTTTATTTTTGTTAAGTACCGCCGATTCGAGTTGTACTAATCGGTCAAGCCGAAATGCTTACTAAGTTTTTTGTTCTAAGACGGATTCTTTATATCTTCATGTAGGAATCAAATCCTCAGGGGTTCGTTTCTTTAAGTGTAATTGAATTTGTATCTAAAGAAGAAAATTATGTTGCAATTAAAATGCGAATAAATAATGAAAGGTTCTATAGAGAAGAGTGTAATTTACTAACGGATCGGTCGAGATTGATCCTAGCAAGAGTGGCAGTAATTTAACGAAAATAATTCCGGCGAGGAGCACGGTCTAAGGTCAAAAAGTAACTAGCTAAGTCGCTTATCAGCAAAAATATGACTACCGAAAGGATCGATTGGTAAAAGACAATTTGCAACGCAATTTGCAAATTGCAAAATGACTGGCAACGGAATTCGGTGGGTCATATTTTGAGCACATAGTTCAGGTTTTTTGTTTGTTTGATGGCGACGCGATATTTGATTGTTGTTCCCGACGAAACGGCTTTCCTTAAGAAATCGTCAGTCCAGCGTCCTTGGCCATGCTGTGGAATGCACTGTCTGTTTTTTGGAGCAGTTTGGTCGGAGAATCAAATTCGATTATATAACCTTTATCTAAAACTATGACCCTGAAAGCAAAAAACAAAAAAATCTCATCAATCACATGTCAAATTTCTTACAGCTTGTTTCAATCAATTTTTTTTCCTTTTTTACAAACCTGTCTGAATCGAGGATGGTATTTAACCTATGGGCAATAGTGAGTACTGTACAATTTTTAAACTCCTCTCGGATGGTCCTCTGAATCAGATCGTCCGTTTCTAAGTCAACAGCGGCCGTGGCTTCATCTAAAATAAGTACTTTTGTCTTTCGCAAAAGTGCTCTTGCAAGGCATATCAATTGTCTTTGGCCTACGCTTAAATTATCTCCACCTTCTGTGACTTCGTGTGACAAACCACTTGGTAAACCTAAAAGAAAACATCATCATTGAATAAAGATTGTAATTTTATAATTAAATAAATACAACCGATCCTTACTCTCAACAAAAGATTTGAGATGGGCATGCGCAAGAGCGCGCCAAACTTCGTCATCAGAATGAATGTTGAAGGGATCTAAGTTCATTCTAAGACTGCCAGAAAATAATACTGGATCTTGAGGTATGATTGTAAGTCTGGCCCTCAGCGTGTGGAGGCCAAGTTTTGAGATGTCGACATCGTCGATGAAGATTTTGCCACCCGCGGCCTCGATTATGCGGAACAGCGCCAGGGTGAGCGAGGACTTGCCCGCCCCTGTACGCCCGACGATACCGATCTTTTCTCCGCCTTTGACCGAGAACGTTAACCCGTTCAAAACAAGGTCTAGGCCTTCTCTGTATCTCACTTTGAAGTCTCGGAACTCCACGCGGCCCGCCATCGGCCACTCCTTCGACGGCTCCGTCTCCTGGATCTCCCAGGCAGCTTCCTGAGGAGTCTCGCCGTACTCCTTTATTCTTTCTACTGCGACGATATTTGTTTCTACGTCGGAAGTCATGCGCACCAACCAGTTCAGCGTTTGTGTTATCTGAAATAATAACAATCCCAAATTTCATTCATTAATTACGCTTCAATTATTTCTTTTGCTTTTATTTAAATTTTTCAATTTTAGTTCCACGGTTCTGGATTTATTACCTGCAAGGCATAACTGACAGACAGACCCACGTTACCACCGCTCATACTGTCCCTTCCAAGGACAGCAAAAAGGGCTGAGAAAAATATGATCGTGTTTCCAACCATCTCAAGTCTGATAGCCAGCCATCTGAAATGATTAAAGAATGTTTTTCGTATTTGTTGTATCAATATAGTTTGTAAATGAAAAATTAAAACTGGTAGGGTCAACTGGAGTAATTTGACAAGCTAATTATTATAAACAAAATACAAAAAATGTCTTATATCAAAAGAGAATATTCTCCCATATCTTACAAACAATACTGCTGAAGTTTGAACTAAAATTATTGAAAAATTTTTACAGTTTTTTAATTTTTCTTCAACACGAATCTTTGTTTTGAAGTTTTGAGCGTTCCACTCAACGTTAGTTTTTAATGATTCATTTTACTTAGTTACAATCTGTTAAATTTGATCCACTATTTAAAAATATTTTGTTAAGTAATACTTTATGTAAACAATGAAATCACAATTACCTCATATTATAATAAGAATATGCTATACATCAGTTTATATACATCTATGTGACAGAATTTTGAAATTTATAATATATTATTACATAAAAATTGATTAATATAGCCTAGCATAGTTTTTGCGATTAATATTTCATAATTTTTAATACATTATGATATTTCTCATAATTTTCTATGGAATAAATTTGTATGCATGCTTATGATATTTTAAATCAAGGATTATTTAATATCCTAAGATTAACCATAAAAAATGTTGACAAAAACAATTATTCATTAAATTACAATTATCCTACATAGTTTCACAATTTACCCCGGTCTTATGGGGTGTTAGTAAAAATTTAGGTAGGTTATAAAACTAGTTTTTATTTTTTTTTCCGCATAATAATTTTCAATTTCCAACGTCATTTTTTCATTTAAGGTGATGCATAGGCAAACTAGTTTTGTCTTTGTTACACTTATAGAAGCCTCGTTAACGCCATCTTTGTCACACCTATATGACTTATGCATCACCTTAAGGTGACGTGTAAGGTCTGCTGCCACGGAGTTAAGGACTTTGTTTATAACAATTATAATAACTGTTGTTTTTCAAAATACTGAGAAGAGCGCGATTCTACAATAATGGGAGAATTCGTAGCACAAAAAAAACATCATTTTTCGTTCAAAAATGTAAACAAACAATGATTTCTACGAATAACCTCCACTTCGAAAACTAAAAATCATTATTCGTCAACGTTTTATAATGAAAAATCAGAATCTTTGTGTAGGAATGTGTAAATTAAGTGAGAAAATCGCGCTCTTCTCGTTGAATTAATTTACAATCACATTATTAGATTTTAATTAAAGAAATCTGTAATGTCGGTAACTTCTGTTTGACATTACCTTAACCCATTACCTGTCGAACATTAAAGGAGTCAACTTTCTGGTAACTTTTTTGCGGATTCATGAAATCTACACGTTCAAAATAATAAAATTTTGTAATAAAATTTTTTTTTCGTTTTTTTGCAATAACAATTATATTTGTTTATAAACATTAATTTTTTAATGTAAAATTCAAACGTTATTGTGATCCCTATCTGTTTTATAGTTGAAGAAATTGTTTATCGTACTGAGTCTTACCAGTTAAATGAAAACGATATTTGGAAATGTTGCGAAAACGCATCAACAGCAGGTAATGGGTTAATTGGGTTCGATTAACTTATTAAAAAAACGCAGGCCAAAATATTATATTTACAAAAGTTACATCAAGTTGAAAAACAACTTTGCATTTTCGCATCACAATTACTCCGGTCGACTCTATATAAAACTTATTATCACTCTATTAAAACTTATTATCAACATTTCTTTTTCAAAATTGATATAAAAGAGCGCAAACAATTAATTCAAAGGATTTTCATAAGTTTCAAACAAGTATAGGTACAGGTGCCGATAATAGGCACAACTACCTTAGGTGTATAAGAAATTACATCTCACCTGTTTGCAATAATGCTTGGGTAGTAGCACAACTGATTAAAATCTACTTTGCTCTCGGATTCTTTGATGAATCTATCTACCACTCCATAAGCTCGTATAGTTTGAGCACCTGAAATAATAAATAAGAATGAAATTAAATAAATAAAAATCTTACAAGATCTGAATTTTGTGTTGACGTACCAGTGACGGATTCACCGAAATGCGAATAAATAGGAGACCTCGATACGGACTCCAATCGTTTCAGTTGGCGCGAGGTAGCGACGTAAAAGCGCTGAATGAAGTAGTAAATGACTCCTATTGGCAATATGACGGCGACGAATGTCGGGGTGCTGTAGCTGATAACAACCAGAGTGGCAAGGACCTACAAAAGAAATTGGTCTATGAAAATTCGTCCTCAGTCGGTCAGCAATTTGAACGAACAAAAAATGCACACTTAAGAACTCAGTGAACAGATCTAATACGAAACACAAAAACTTATAGCGGAGCTTAAAAATGAGAACGAAAAACAAGGTGTGTCGTCGAACAAAAAAAGGCAAACATGTATAGTAGTTGATACAAAATTGGTGTTGTGTGTGTATTGGCATACAGTTGAGGTTTCTTGAAATAACAGAACTCGTAGACAGAAAGCATATGAAATAATAAAAACAGAATCTTTGATCACCAATCGGACGGTGTTTCCCAAAAGGTGTATGTCTGTTGCACTTTGGCCCATCAACGTGTGTCTGTTAGAATTAGTGCGCATTACAAACATATGAACACATGCCCCTAACAAAAAGTCCACGACCAAGGACTTTTTTTTCAAAATAACATTGTAAGAATCGGTTTGAACTTCCGTTTTACATTTCTAATGACTTTCGACTTGAAACACAATTTGGAAACGTTGGACACAATTATACTGTCGACGTTTTGTGCATTTATTCACAACCTCACAAAATAGTCTCAAGTTTAATTTCTCTACTTATCCATTGATTAGTTATTTAATTACTTTCTTTTTCTCATTGAGTTTCGTTTCGTTTTTTATTTCTTTGTGAATGAAATTTTTGTCCTAATGAAGAATTATTGAATTCAAACTGAAACGACTTCGACGAACACCAATCGAACTGCACGAGAGATTTGTTCTGTTCAGGTTTGTACTTTGCAGAAAAAGTGGCTGCTGTTCATACTCAACATTCAACAACTAAAGAAAATTGGAACCTGTAAACATTAATTAAACAATTTTTTTAAAAGTAACACATGTACAACTCGGGATTTGCTCCGTGAAACTTCAGTGAAATTTGATATTAATAAAAAAAAAAAAAAAAAAACAATTAAAATTAAAAAAAAAACTTCCATTGAACTTGTAACATCGACTTTAAATATTTTTTATGTTCAAATTAGGCTTGTTGGTCTTTCTATTCTAACGACCGATGTTACAGTAAGAAAAACATGCCCTAATCTACAACAAAATGAATCATTGCTCCAAAATGCAATTAAACATTTTTTGTTTGATTATTTGCACAAAAACTTTTCAATGTTTTTTAAATCAACTTTTTTTATTTATTTGACATTAAAAGTTCTTGCAGGTTGGAGCAAAATAATAAAAAAACAGCTTGACAGTGGCCATCTAGCTTGTTGGTTCCTGGACAAAAGGTCTCGTTAATTTCAGCAATTACCTCAAACATACTATTGACGCTATCGGAAATTTGTCCGGGGAGTGATGTATCCAGCACATCGACGTCTTTAGCGAATTTGGAAATAATACGACCAACGGGTGTCGTGTCAAAGAACACCAGCGGAGCACGCAGCACTCCGTGCAGCATCACAAGGTGCAGCTGACGAGCCGCTAGCCAGCAGCCCAGCTGCGGCGCCAAATCATACAAAAAGCTCGTAACCGCTACAACATCAGACACAAATCGCTATCACTGTCACAAGTTACATACGACGCAATCTGAGACTAAACCTATTTGTCTTGGTCGAGTGGCTCGCCCCTGTTTTACTTTTAAATCGAAACCAAACGCTCAAACTAAGTTGATTGATGAGTTGATGAGCCTAACTGAAATGAAATTACGAGTGAGGTGAATTTTTTTTCATCGAAACGCCGTGCCTTTTATTTTTCATTTATTCATTTATTTATCTATTTATTTATTTTTTTTTTTGAAAATTCAAAAGCTTTGAGAAAAACTTGTCTATAAAATGAATTAGGGACAGTCGGGGGTAATTGTGACAATATCGAAATTGCGTTAACAAGTTTGTTATTTGAGTGTCACATCTAGTCACAACTGTCCCTAATAATAATTAAAAAATGATAATGATTTTGAATGGCTGAAAACCAAAAGTAAGAAACTTCGGGATTGTCACCCTCCCAGTTGAATAAACCTACAACCTAGATGAAGAAAATCAAGAGTAAGAAATAAATCAAAGGGTCAGACGCGAAGAGTGAGTTTCGCGCGACATAAGGAAGTGAAGTTTGCTGTTGCATGCTTATCAAAGAGCAGAGAGATGAAACGCGATCACAAAGAATCAGAGAACAGAAGTGTATTGGTATATCTAACAGAAAGAATGTGAGAAGATACAGGAGAATAAAGAACAGTATATAAAGTGGGAGCATTCCCAAGCACAAGCAGTATCACTAAGGCTACACAAACGTTATTTTTTGTATAATTGTGTCCTCAAGGATAATTCTGCGCGACATCCGCAGGTGTCGCTTCGAATAAAGTGTCCTTCGTTCATGTTTTGTATATTTTACTATTTGATTGTTGTTGTTTTGTTTCCGTTTATTCTATGTGGTTGAAAATTTGGATCTTACCCTAAATAAACAAGGTAACCATTGTACAATGGTAATGGGAAGTTTTGTATCCGTGATATCTACGTCGGCACTGAAACGGTTCGTGATACGACCAAGAGGCACTGTGTCGAAGAAGGACATGGGGCTGCGCAATATGTTGTGTAATGCTTTACGAAGCATTTTGGCGGATGATGTCAGGGTAGCAACGTTTATTACCAGAGCGACACACAACACACTCAGCACTGTAACACATTACTGGTCTCTTCAAACTTCGCACTGACCATTTTCTCAGTTCAACTACTTGCTTATTACCTCCCATTGGTTTTACTTCAAGTTTCATCCATATCTCATTATAATTCAAAATATCGGATTTTTAAATGAATGTGAATATTAAATGATAACAAATTATGTGAACTGTAATTGTGAAATTTTGTAACATTTGAAGTATATTTATGGCTCTTACGAAGAGTGTCTTGTTTGAAAGTATTTTGATTCAAATTATTGTTGAAAACTGTCTCGTTTCAAAATAGGTCTTTTCCATAACGCCTGCAGCGCCATAAAAATGTAAATAATCGTGGCGAAAATCGTAATTTTTGGTGTAGAGCCAAAATGTTATTAATAAAATAAATGTTAAAAATGAAATAGGGTTTATTTATTATTTTATAGTTTATAAAATCGGAAATAATATTCAGCACTACACCATTAGTTCATGTTTGGAGATGGCGCTACAGTAGCGATTTGGTGCTATGGAATAGGCCTATATCGTTGAAAAGAGTTTTATTTCAAAATATCGTTGAAAATTAAAAAAAAATTAAAAAATAAGTTTCGTTGAAAAGTGAATCATTTGAAATGAGGCAGTCTTCAACGATATTTTGAAACAGGGCACTTTTTCAACAATATTTTGAAACGAGACACTTTTCCATGATATTTTGAGACAAACACTTTTCAACGATATTTTGACACAAAACTTTTCAACAATATTTTGAAACGAGACAGTTTTCACCGATAATTTGAAACAAGATACTTTTTTACGATATTTTGAAACAAGACACTTTTCAATGATATTTTGAAACAGGACACTTTTCAACAATTACGAATTATCTCGTTTCAAAACATCGTTGAAAAGTGTCTTATTACAAAATATCGTTGAAAACTGTATCGTTTCAAAGTTTCGTAGAAAAGTGAATCATTTCGTGAAATGAGGCAGTTTTCAATAATATTTTGAAATAAAACACTTTTTACCGATATTTTAACAAAAATACTTTTGAACGATATTTTGAAACGAGACAGTTTTCAATGATATTTTGAAAGAAGACACTCTTCATAAGACCCATCGATATGTAGTTTAGTTTTGAAATATTTGACATCCGAATAAATTTGAAAACTATTTTTTATAACAGAACAAAAAATAATTATATAAAAATATAAATTTGTAATCATTTTTATACATTGAAAATATTTATATTCAAAGTTATCCTTTTTTTATAGAGTTTTAAAAGTTGGAAGGAATAAGCAGCACTGTGGCTCGTACGCGTTAGGAAAATTCTTCAACAATGAACTCTGATGATAATTTTAATCGACATTTAAATTTTATAAAATTTATATGTTGTAAAATTTCTCTAAAAATTTCAATTTGTTGACGTTATGTCTCATTAATTTTTATTTTAAAAATCATGTTCAGACAGTTTTTTGTCAACACACGTTCCATCATCAAAGATCATAATCAGAGATTTGAAACGAGTATCTCATAATCGAATTCTCACAAAGCATTACAAAACAAACAAATAGACACATTGGTGCTTCCACGACACAGCATAAAATTTACATATTAATTGTGCGATATCAACTGAACATACAACAAAATAATATAAAACAAAAAAGATAACAAATATATATATAAGAACAAAAAACAAATGAATAAAATCAAACCAAAAAAATTTATCTGCAAACGAGATTAAAAAAAATAAAATTAACGTATAAAAACAAAACGAAACGGTTTAAAAAAAGCTTCAATAAATAGTAACTTAACTGTTCAACAGATAAACTAAATCAAAATAATTTGCAAAGTATAATGAAAGGTAGCATTTGAAATGTTCGTTCAATTACAGCGACTGACAGGTGTTACTTCATTTCTATTCATTTTGATTCGTCCGAAACTTATCGTACGACTTGGATATGCATGAACATGCCAAATTATAATATCAATTTTTGTTTTAATGTTAAAATGTTTGATCTTTTCATTTTTTTTTTTTTTTTTTTTTTTGAGACAAATGAATTAATCCTCGATTAAGTTGACAACTAAATAAAATCATACCCCAAAGAAACAAGTCATCCAAGAACGTAGATTAAAGGGTATTTGATTATCAACGACGTCTACATCTTTGCCAAGTCGGTTAAGGATACGACCATTCGGAGTACTATCAAAAAATGACATCGGATTGCGAAGAACGCATTGGAGCATTTTTTTGAAAAGTCCTTTTGAAGCGAGAATCGTTCCTTGTGCCAACAAAATTGCTGTTAAAGATACCATCAGGCCTAGAATAATGTTCATTAACTGTACTGAATTTGTCCACTTGTTCACAGTATACCTTATAAGCAAAATAATTTCGGTCAATGAATTTGTGACTTAAAAATGTAATACAAAAATTAATAGTAACGATTTGAATGAACTGAAGAGGGATCTGTGAATTTGGTTTTTGTTTAGTAAGAGGACAATTCGCATTGAAATAATGTATGCTCGTTTGAGAAACACTTGTTATAAAAACACCGATTGTGCTCGCTATCCCATATCATTGCAGCTCTTTTTTTTTTCTAATCTAAATAACTGTGCTCTGTTTGCAGCGGCGAAGTGCAGCGACAAAATAATCACTAGCCAAAAATAAAACGAAATTTATCATGAAACAAGTTTCATGTGTGTCATCAATTTAACATTGGGGGACACGTATCGGGACACAGCTACCTGTTGTATATAAAACGGTATCTGTTTGTTAGTCAATACTGAAATCACTAAACGTTAACTACGGTGTTGGTGTAAAGATTATTCGGGTCACCGTTCGTACAAAAATTTAATCGCCGAACCAAAGATAAACCGATTGGTATCGAGATTTAAAGGCTGACAGAAACAAGTCGTCGGGCGATAAAATTTTCGTCTCGAACCAGGGACAGGAAGAATCCATGGTCCAAAATGCAATCGTGTAAACAAAGAGGTCAAAGTGTAACCCGGTGAACTCTGAGTAAATAAGATAGCGGCATACAATAAATGTGAACTTGTGAGACTGCGCGAGATCTCACGTACCGATGCAAAACAAAATAGCCAAGCTCTAAAAGTGGGCGGTAACACGTTGTCTACGATATCAACGTCCTTTCCAAAACGATTTAATATTCGCCCTGACGGGGTAGTATCAAAGAATCCAACGGTCGTTCGCATCACGCCGTACAGTAAGTTGGAGTGCAACTGTTCGCTGCTTCGCAGACACCCGATATTCAATGCTAACAATGCAAGCATCACGAAACTCGCTGAAATTAATCAATTTTTACGTTTTTAATTATTTTTCTTTCTTTTTTTCTTTTCTTCTTTTTTTTTCGTTTGCTTTTGGCTGCATTTCAGTTTCTACTTTTACGTGGCTAGAATCAGGATCGGAGATGAAATTCGTTTGTAAGAGCGTGACAATAAATGTTTTCTTTCAAACATTTCTTCGACTCGCTATGACAAACATTTCATATCCCTTTCTAATAAACTTTGTGCTTGGAAAATATATTTAGATGTAAAAATTAATTTTAGATATAATTCTATGGTTCTGTTCGAATAAAGAGGATGGTTAATTATTTATTAACACTTTAATTCTGGAACAGCACGAATCAGCATGGGTGTGAGGTTAACCAATCAGATCGCTGGATTGAACAATCTTTGATTGTGTGGTGGGTCACGTGATTATTCTACAAGTTTACATTCGTTCTTTTCATATACTGAGAAAAAAAACCGCAGATTCTGCTTAACAGTCATGCTATTTTAACCTAAAAAAATAGATGGCGTCCAGCAGAAACGAAAGAATTTCTCGCTTGAGTTTAAGCAACTCAAAAGCCAAGCAGAAATCGCTTGACACTGAAATGATTTCTACTCGAACTGAAGAAAGCAAATTTGCTTTTCTTTTTCAGCAAGTTTTGCAGTTTTTTTCTCAGCGTAGTGCTGTCTCTTTTTAACCTATTTCCGTCTTTATAAAAAGGCAGCCATATTGAAGAAGAAGGTGAAGCTTCCAGAAGTAAAGTGTTAAAACAATTTTCCAAGCATCAAGTTCTGAAGCAACTCTGACAGCATAAAGGCTCTGGAAACAAATCATGGGATAAAAACAAATTGGCATTGTTTATAGTGTCTCAAACTTGTAACAAACACAAACTCTAAGTCTATTTGGTAATCAACAAGCTCTCTAATCTGTGATAAAAGCGGTTTCAAAATAGAATTGTATAAACAAGTGTACGTAATAAATAAAACATGCAAACGAGTTGAGTTATCGATGAGTTGTTCAGTGCACTCTGTCGCGTTTTGGTAATATGACAAATTTGAGAATGAATATGAGAGTCGACTTTAATGACAATGGCGAACAGAAACGTTTGATTTGTCATGAGTTGTCAATTAGTTCATTAAATGGAATGCTCTGAATGAAATTACGTTTAGCTTTCAAGGCGATTAGTCACGTTTTAAAATTAATAAAACAAAAACAAAACAAAAAATAATACAGCAAACCACACTGCCCCAGTACTTTGCATGATTATTATTAATGTGAACACTTGTAATTCTAGATTCGAGACTGCTTGATGTTTGTCATGGTGCGATTATGACATCACGATTTTTATCAAATGAATGAAATGATCAAATCCTGTTGCGAATTATGATTATTCATATATACACATTCATATATACAAATAACAGTCATTTTCAATACGAGTTAACGATATTGCGTAATCAATGTTGGTTAATTGTTATTTTAACCCACGATCAAATATCATGCTGGTTGAAAAGTTTGTTTGAAATTTAAATGAACAGTTGGGTTGATAATAATAAAATTGAATACAAGAAAAAAAAAAAAAAAGAATGATTCCTCGGATTTGCACGGTGATTCGCAGCATCAAAGGTGGAAGCTTTTGATGTCTATTTGTCAGCTTATCAAGCGTAAAATTGTGATGATTTGATAATCCAGGTTTCGCCGGAATCTTACCTTGTCCGATGCCTAGCGCACCATAGATGCCTAGGTAGCGATCGCGCTTCCAAGCGATCGCCGTGCCGTTTATTACCGTTTCGTTGTCACTTGACCACTTACTTAACCACACGTTCGAGCCGATGCTGAACATTTGGAACATCGCATTCATGACAATTGTCATCAATGATAGGAACCAACCCACCGATTTCAGGTAGTGAGAATACACTTGCCATTTAACCTGAGAACCAAATTCAAATTGAATCTTCTGATTGAAGAACAATCAACAATAGTTTAATTTAACACTTTAATTCTGGAACAGCACGAATCAGCATGGATGTGAGGTCAACCAATTAGATCGCTGGATTGAACAATCTTTGATTGTGTAGTGGGTCACGTGACTACTCCATGTGTTTACATTTGTTCTTTTCATAGTGTTGTCTCTTTTTAACCTATTTCCGTCTTTGTAAAAAGGCAGCCATATTGAAGATAATGGGGAACCTTCCAGAAGTAAAGTGTTAACTTTAATTTGACAATTATAGTCTTACACTTCCAGTTTCTGTTTTCTCAATCTCGATGAGTTTTTTGCCAATGATCTGGGAACCTTCCTTGTCTTTTATGCTGTTGCTTCTTAGTAAAGAACCTGAATGTTGACTGTCAATTGATTGTTGCCTGGTCGAAAGAATAGTTCCATTAGATTCAATAGAAACTTGAAATTTGTAAAGTAAGCTCTGGTTTTTACCTGTGTAAGGAACCGTTGAGAGATCGTCGATCGGAGCCCGTTTCACTGATACTGTTCGACGTTCTGGACCGTGTGCCCTTAACAGCCTGTTCCAGATCCCCAACGGACAATTCCAAACGCTGTTTAATCTCGTTGAGATCGCCCTGTGATTCATCGTCGTTTCGCACAGCTAAAAATGAACAATTGAAAATTACCGAGGACTATTGACTGAAGCTTTTTAAAAAAACCTACTAATCTACCACCACTGATTTAGCACCATAAAATTAAAATGTTATGAAGGAACTATTTATAACTGTAATTTTTAAATGTAAATGGTGAATGAAGGGTCGTGTGTCATTTTCACGGATCTCTGCATGAGCAACTCAGTCAGGTTGTTTCGCTTAAATCTAATGAAACCTAGTGACAACTAAGATATAAAATAGAGGCATGACTTTTTTTTCACTTTTAATAAACTAATGGTTTCAGGTAACGGAAACATGATTCAAACCAAAAGAAAACAACCCAAGAACAATCTAACCAGCCACTACATACCGCTGTGAAAATAGCTTTAATACGTTTTCTTTTCATACACTTACGGTTTCCAACTTATTAGACCCATGAAAAATACAACCACGTATTAACATAACGGAAACTGTGGTACAAGTTAACAGTTTTAATTAATTTTAATTAAAAAAAAAAAGTTTTAATTTGGTTTCTTAAACAATTTTTGTTCACTTTTAAAACACGTTGAATCAAATTTGTGACAAAACTCAAAGTACCTTCTTGCAAGTACTGCACCAGAAAGTCTGCGAAGGCTCCTTTCTTGTCCAAGAGTTCTTTGTAGGTTCCCGTTTCAGAAACCTCGCCGTCCTTCATGACAACGATATAATCAACCTCAGGCAGGTACGTTATACCATGCGTAACGAGAATTCGCGTTTTGCGTTTCATCAGACCGCGAGGTCCGATGAGATTTTCAAAGATGTGCTTTCCAACATGAGAATCGACTGCGCTGAGCGGGTCGTCCAACAAGTAGATGTCTGACTTGCTGTACACAGCTCGAGCCAGCGAGACTCGTTGTTTTTGACCTCCGGAAAGATTGATTCCCTTTTCGCCAATTTCAGTTTGGTCACCGGCGGGTAACATTTTCAAGTCTGGACCTAAAGCGCAGGCTTCTACCACGTGATTATAGAGGGCTTTGTCTAAAGGTTTTCCAAACAGAATGTTGTCTTGCAGGGTTGCATTTTGAATCCAGGCTTGTTGGGAAACGTAGGCGATGGATCCCTGAAATTTAATTAGGTTTTGAATTTCAATTATTTTTAAATTACTTTTTGATTCTCAATTTCAGGTTTTATCTTCTTTCTTGTATTTAATACCTTGGTATTCACACGACCGCTCAATTTTTCCATTTCGCCAAGCGCAGCTGAGATCAAAGAGCTTTTGCCAGATCCTACGGTGCCGACAATTGCTACAAGCTGTCCTTGTTCCACTCTCAGGTTGATATTACGTAACGTTGGCTTTTCTATGTTTTCTGAATCCCAAGCAAAGCTGCCGTTTTCGATGATTAATGGATATGCTGGTGAAAAAAAAAACAGAACGAAATGACAAATTGAAAAAAAAATACTGAAAAAAGCTATTTCCTGTGTAGTGATACAATGTACTATTTCTTTCATAAGATACTCATTTCGTCTTACCTTCAGACTCATCGTGTTGTACATTGTGAGGATCTAATTCTTCAGAATTCATGAATTTGTTGATACGTTTCACAGAAACTGATGCCTACAAAATTAAATTTTTTTATTAGCATTCGCATCTCATTAATGACATCTGTATGCTGATCAATTCTTATACCTGTACAACGTTGCTGATCATCATAGGCAACATCGATAATGGGAACCTCAAAATGTTGAATAAACTCAAGGATACAAACGCAGTTGAACTGTTCAGTACATGAGTCTCGTCAATTAGAACGTACGTTGCGAACGACACCAAAGAAACCTATGAATTATTCAAATTCAAGTCTCACAATGTTCTTGATTAAATAATTTAAGAGGACCTGCTGTGCAGAAACGGTACACAATCATAGTGTTCATCTTTTAATCCTGATTTGTATAAATGAGAAAAAAAAATGTAAAACTTAAAATGGGAATTATATTAACATATTTTAACAAGTCCAAAGTTTGACATTTATATGAGTGGATTCACAAAAAGTGTACAATTATACTTAAATTTAAGAAAATTTAATTTCGTATGATTATTACCGATATCTGCAGATCTGCTATCTCTTTCATGTTTTTGTATAAATAAACATAGAATTGCTTTCGCAGAGAGAAACAGTCATTTTTATTTTTTAATGAATAGTTTAGAAGTGTTTTCTTGACAGAGCTTACCCTATTAAAACTCTTTAAAAAATGTTTTCCGCTTGGATTATGAAATTTAACCATGAAATACGTCAAAAAATTCTAATATAGATTAATTCTGATGTAAAATGAAAAGGCACCAGTGAGCACGGTGATTACACAAGTTTTGTCCCTTGACAATTTCAAAGTTTCAAATTCAAAAAGTTTTTCAAATTCTATAAGCTTTTCATATTACTGATTAAACATTTTTTATGAGTTGGTTGCCGATACGAAAAATTAAATTTTATTGCTTATTATATTTTTGTCGTTTTCTTAGGACATGAATAAATAGAATTCAGATTGTGATGAAGTCATGATTATTGGACTATAACAAAGAGAAATGAGATCTTCTATAGTTCCTCTAAACTGACTGTCGTTGCGCGATCGTTTTTAATCAAGTATGTTAACTTGCCAACAAAACTCAATTAAAAAATTTAACTCAGGACATGCCACGGAGCTTACATTTTCGTTCAGTTTCGTAGTATAAATATTACATATTTATGAATTCGTTACTATTTCATCGTATTTTCTCAATGTGGTCCAGAAAACAAACACTCCGATATATTATAAGCTTACAAAAATAAAAGTTTTCCTGATAAAAAAAATGAAGGACACTAATTGTACACTTTTCGTGAATTCACCCATATATAAAAAATATAAAAGTGTTAGCCATTTTTGCACGAGGTTTCCTTGAAAGTATTCGTCGACCTTCAATCTCTTACCAAAAACGGAGCACAAGACCAAATGAAGCTCGTTCCCGCATTAAGATACGCCGCTTCTTTCAGAACTTGAATCTCCTTGTTCCTGATCTTCAAAATTTGTTCCTCAAACGACGGCTCCCAAGCGTACAACTTCAACACCTTGATACCACTCAAAACTTCGTTCATCAATTTTACCCTCTCATCTTTATTCTTCATCTGTTTGATCTGCAACGTCCTAACTTTGGCGGCAAGCCATGCGTTAAGTGGAATTAGGATGATCATGACAGCAAGTCCGGCAAGCACAGAAGGTCCCAGGATGCCCCAAAGGAAATACAATGCAAGTGCGATCTGCACCGGCGCTGACCAGATCATGTTCACGTAAGCCATCACGTCCATAAACCTCTGCGCGTCGACTGACATTAGGTTGACAATCTCGCCCACCGTGGACTCTTTTCTGGCGGCTGGTGACATTCTCAATGCTTTCCTGTAGATCGCGGCTATCAACGCGGTTCGCATCCGAAGGCCAACCAAAAACATCCGGTTGAAGTACTGGGAAAGGACTATCGTTTGTAGAAGAGCTGTGACGAAGAGGAGGACCGCGTAAAAGTAACCCTTCCACATTGATTCCTTGTTTGATATAAAGTCAATCAGTAATCTGAAAAGGAGTAAAAAATGTTTCAATTTTCAAGCTATGAGGTTGGGTTGATTTATTGGACGTAAATAATAGTGCTTGGTTTTTTCTTACTTTAAAATTTGTGGACTTATGAAAGTCATCATGTCGTAGACAACTTTGAGCAAAGTTCCAAACAGAAAAGTCGGGCCGAAAGCTTTGCAGAGCGGCCATAGCACCGACGTCGTTTTCTTTTTTCGTTCATTATTAAAATCCACTTCGCCTGACGACTTCCTGAACGACGCCTTAGCACCTTGGGTACTGGAAAATTTTGCTTTACATTTACGATGCAATATAATCAGATTCCAAAAATATACTTAACTTATCCAAAACAACATGTTCATTCTTACCTACAATCAATCCAAAATTGCCTTGTTAGCAAACATAAAATGACATATTATCATACTTTGAATAATGCAACAATTAACGTTGCTGCTCGTCGAATTGTACCCGACTGTACCACGCGGATTCATTTTATCACAAATAACGATTTTCGTTCATTATTATTATTTGTTATTAAAGTTGTTTATAATTGTCAAATCCTTGAAATTAACGGGATGTGCGGCATTTTGCACAAGAGTTATATAAGGCTTACATAATTTAAAGTGTATTTAGTTTGTGAATCTTTTATAATCTTAATTTTCAAAGTAACTATTAGCTTTGTTAAGCTTGAAAGTCCATGAAAACTTTATATCGATTCATCGCCATCATTACTTCTCGTTTAAGAAACGAGAAGTAATCTGGTCTCAATTCGAATGAAAACATTTTGTTCTGTGATAACAAAAATGATGAAAAGTTTTCATCGTTGAGAAACAATATCGGTTTTCGTGATTCCATTTCTCGTGTTGCCTTTTAATTTATCGAATGATTTCATAATGTTACTTATCGCTGGTTTAATATTCGACTGTTCGTTTTGAGTTACACTTTGGTTATCACGACCTCTCAAACAAGAGCTTCTGATAACGAAATTAGTAACAAAGAAATGTGTCGTGTGCGTGGAGTCGTATCGCCTCGGTGCATTGCATCAAACCTGACGTTATCTCCACTGGCAAGATCATCAAACTTTAAACGCTTCGGGAATGTAAAATTGAACTTACTTTTCGTGCTTTTTCAAACTTTTCATCCAGTATTTGTCGAAACGTGGCACGATCTCGCAAGCCAGATCTTCGGGGTTCATCGACCAAAGATCCGACGTCTCCAGTGGCTTTTTGAATCCCTTCCATGCCAGGGAATTGAACCACGAGAAAGTCAGTCGCGATGGAAATGACGCGGCTTGTTCCGGGCATGGTTTGTCAACCTGAAAATTCAATTTTGAAATTAAAATGTTAAACAAAATCGACGAAGCAAAGAATTCACATACCAGTGGGTAATCCGACGACTTTGGTTCCGCATCTACCAAAAAGTTTAGCAAAAATATCAGCACAACTATTGAATAGTAGATCATGTAGGATACAAAATAGTAATATCTCTCGTCGTCCTGTAAAATTTTGCAATGAATCAGTGGTGCTCACGGAAGACAAGATAACATGAAAATTCTTGGGAAGTAAAAGAAAAATTTACCCTCTCGTTTATCAGCAAACTCCTGAACTGCACAGTCCCACATAAGGAGACGAAAAACCAAAACAAAAACAGCAGACCCGACGTTCGCATACCGTGTTTTTTGTTATAATATAAGAGTAACAGTGCCAAGGTCTGAAAAGCATAGAACCATTAAAAAATTTAACACACTCTCGTCTTTACATCCGAGTTCGGATTTGATCAATGAAGACAATCATTGAAGAGTAATACATTAGTTAGCCATAAGGTGGTTCAAGCAATAAATAAATATTAATTTAAACATCAATTATTCAGCATTACTCAACAACCGCAGCAGATTTAAAATTGAATGCCGCCCATTTAAATACTTTCCCTTGACTGTTCGCTTGTTTTACATCACAACCTTCTCTATCAGTCTAAATACATTTGCGCAAATTCGCATCTAATTCCTCCTCTGATACACTTCTCGCTGATTACAATGAATCAGCATGAAAACGAAGTTTCCTGCGCCATTTATAGAGTTTACATACGTTCGTCGAAAATTATGTAACTTACAAAAGTAACTAGTTGTACGCATGGAGTAAGATAATCCACTCCGTAAACTGTTGTGTAAGTACTCGAGTAGATGGCTTTGATCAAGTCGGCGATTGCCAGCGATATCAGCGCAGCGTTAAGTATGAATTTGCTGAAGTATTTCCATGTGCTTGGAACATTTTTCCACCTGCTGTTTAGAATGTAATATATCTCCAATAAGGCAAAAGTCCAGAGGAATGAGCACGGCGTCCATATCAATACCGTCCTTTGAAAACAACTCGTCAAGTCCGGCTGGTCTGTGTTCCACGTTACATTCAGGTCCTGAAAAAAAATAATCCGTCAATCGATAAATTCTGAGCGAAATCTAATCTGATTTTAAATTGCAACCTGTTGTGCAAGAATGACTTAGTTGTTTAAGACTTAGTTGCACTATTTCATTCTTCTTTGGTTCAATGGGTTATTTCAATTTCGTTTTTTCTTCTTTTTTTTCATTCAATTTCTGACGCTTGTTTTAATACAATGAGTGTGTTTTGTTTGATCAACTCAAGTTAGGTGCAGTTTGCGTACGACTCAATGATAAATTCTAATATAATAAGTTACGTGCTGGCGTCGCCGTTATTGATAAATAGCCGCTCTTTGATATAACTGAATCGGATGTTTCTGCCTGCTAATCAATTGTGTTTGTTAAAATTGTTAAAACCAATCATTTTAATCTACATTTCTTAGATTTAGACCTACATTAATGTGACATTTAACTCTCAAAGTTGACGCTCGATTAAGTTTTACAAACAAAGAGAATATTGTGCGAGACTCGAACGGCTGAATGAAGTTGCAAAGCAATTTTGTACTCAATCGCCTGACAAATTGCACGTTCCATCGCATCACAATTAAGATAAGTGCAAACAGCAATTATTTATTTTTCAATTGTATTCAATTTTTTTTATTGAAAAAAAAAAAAAAACAAAAAAAAATCGTAACACGATTATTGTGATATAAATTTTGAAAGAGTTCGCTGACTCATTGATATTATTGGCAATTTTGGTTTTACATAATAATTAATAAGTCGTTACTTAGAATGGATAAAATAGAATGGACAAAATCCAAAGTTCAATTTTGTTTAGAATTATACAACAAAACTCTCGGTGATAAAAGAGTGTATACCAGTTTTGTACAAAAATGTAAATAAATCAATTGTGATTGTTTGTGATTGTTTTCACAGCAATTAAAAGTGACAAAACAAATGAGCCCTCGTGAACTTCAAGTTCGATCGCATCATCGAACGTAAATAAGAATGCTGCGAGAAATAAAAGACACGACACGGGTATCGATTGAATGAAACAACATAAAAGTTTCCAACGTCACATGATCGGGGAATAACCTTAAAACCCCACGCGTTGTTTTTTTTTTTGCAAAAATGATCATGTCCGGGTCGTCTTACAACAGACACAAACGATTCTCTTTTTTTTTCGGCTACTTGGATGACAAAATCGAGCGGTCAATTTTCGTTCGACCAGACACGATCGAATGCGAGGTTGCCCGTTAAACAAAGGGTTTCAGAGCTGGGAATCCGAGGGCGCTGTACCGTCTGCCACATTTGTTCGAGTTGACATCGGTGACAGCGAGGTTGGAAGTGCAAATTGTTTCCAGGTCGCCGCGACTGTCCGGTTTTTTAAACCGGGCCGACTCACCCAAAAATTGGAACCGCAAAACTGGTCCAGCGGGTGATCCTCCATTTTAACTCATCGACTCCTCTGGGCATTTATTCGCGATCAGTTGCGGCTTGACACTCGATTCTCTTGCGTACCAACGATCGCGGGCGGGTTATTTTCGTCGAGGTGATTGTCGCGATTTTGCGGCCGACCGATCATGTCATTCGAGATCGCAGCAAGGAGAACAGGTTCGGCGCCGACGCTCCACCGCGGCCAGTCGGTCAGCAACTGAAACTGAATGCCACGATCACGCGCATGAGCCACTTGCGAGAACGGTAAAGGCGCGTTCATAGACGCACGCATCCGCGTGTGACGCACGTTCTACTCTTCTCTCTCGTAAAACATTGAACCTTCGAGGTTTTTTGAAAAGTGGCGCTGCCATCGAACCGTTTGCGCATTTCAACATCCCGCGGTCGATAATGTGGCCATAGATGGCACATCAGTCGCCTCCCCCCAACATGTAGAAAATACCGCTTGAACGAATATTTATCTGCAAAAAAAGATATGTTTTTCAGCTTTTTTCGGGTTGATTGTTTACAATAGAAGATGTAAACAGTGTCTTCGAAACGGTTGAATTGTTGCATAATTGAAAATCATCATGCGGGGATGGAAACGATGAACGAGTTTGAACTGCATTTCCGAGCGGATTTTTCATAGGTTCTAATGAAGAAAAATATTGAAACACTAATTTTTGTATAGACGATTGGTTTATTTTATCAGATGAGGAGGTTAAGGTCATATTATTGAGATGGCTGATCGTCTAACACAGTTACAAGATACAATAAACCAGGTATACACAATTTTTATTATGAGATGAAAAAATGTTTTCAGTGAAGAGAATAACAAAGTTTCAATTTTATTATGTTTATTTTACACAATTATTCAACCGTTATTTTTCAGCAAGCTGAGCATTTTTGCAACAGTGTTGGTATATTGCAACAATTCTCGAGCCCCGGCAAATTCCCAGGGTTTGACAGAGTTGGAAATGCACAACAAAGTCAGTCCCACGATCAGGGTAGGTATTTTATTTTTCAATTAATTATAAATAAGGGGGAGGGGGAGATCGAGGATCCCAACCAAATGCAATAGTGAAATTAAAATTTCCCTACAAATAAAAAAAAACAATGAAAAATATCTTCTGTTGAAAATTCTGTTCAATGATTTCTAACGAATTATTATAGACTTTTTTTTAGATCGACGGTCTTAGCGAATAGTAGGACATCTCCCAGAAGGTCTGAAGAAAAGGACATCTCAGTCCTATTTGAAAACTATGACATCTCATATATCTCGAAAAAAAATGATATTTAAGATATTTAAAGCTTTATCAAAAACTAAGACACCTCATTTCACCATTATTTATGAAACGTTTGTCCAATTCTTCCTGTCACAAAACCAATTGTTATTGTTTGAAACTCTGCTAATAGCATGTCAACTTTGTCTTTGATTGCTCGTTTCTGGTGGAAGATGTTCTACCATTAATGATTTAGCAACAAAGTAAAATAATCATTCCAAGATATTATTTCTAGATACTCAGATATTTTTTTAATGTTTCGATTTCTTGTAGATTTTACCTTAACTACTGACTTCAGTTAACCCAACAATTTTTCATTGATGATAAACATTATTTTCGCTGATTCTGGCATACCGTTGGGTGAAAATATAATTGAGTCATGGGATGCAATTATGACTTTAGGTCCATTTGATTTTCGGTGCACTAAAGTCGGTATGACATCTAGCGAATCAATTGTTTTTAAAAATAACGACAAAAAAATTTATTATTAATTGGAACAAATCTTATTAATGTAACTCAAACATAATTTTTATTTGTTTTGCTGTTCTTTGTTTATCATTGTACCTGACATTTTTTGATTTGGATCAGTTTTTTTATTTGGATTAGTTTTCGGCGCAACTTTGAAAGAGATGTCATAATTTTCGATATTTCTGAGATGTCATAGTTTTCAAATAGGACTGAGATGTATTTTTCTTCAGCCTTTCTGGGAGATGTCCTACTATTCGCTAGGACCGTCGAGATATTCTTAACAATCATTTAGTGTAAAAGTTAAAAACATTCACACGAGCAACGAATATTTGATTGTATAACATGATATGAGAAATCGCGTAAAATTCTGTACTTGCAAATACACAAATGTAAAATATGTAACCCGTCTAAATTGAATAAATAAATAAATAAACGATGGTTGCAGATTATGCATCGTTGTTCGCGTCGCTGGTAGCAAGATGTGCCAAAGACATTGATATAATGATCGACAGTTTACCCAGCGAAGAATCCTCGCAGGAGTTACAGATAGCAAGTCTGATTCGACTGGAGCAAGAAAACTCGCAGGCATTTGAGCAGCTGGAAGAGATTGTTCGTCAGGGAGAAGCTCTGTTGGAGCGGATACAAGCGGCATTGCAGGACATCGCCCAGAGTCAGCTCGACATGCAAAATCCAATTGGGAACACGGCCACCTGTCCTGAATTAGATTCGCCTTACGAAATTATACAAGAAACACCAGAAGATACGGTCGACTGTACCCCTAGTGTCACAACCGATCCGGTCTTTGAGAGCGAAGAAAGTTCGGCTGTTGAGTAAAGAGAACGTGTACAACGAAGTGGAGTTTGTAATAAAGTTGACATTGAATTGAAAAAAAAATTGGAAAAATGTCTTATTGTAGAGAAGCAAAACAGAGATGTTGTTCCAACTGGTCCAGAATTGTTTATTCATTTTTTATTGAAAATAAACTTTGCACTTGCGAATAATGTCTACAGAAAGAAACAATTTGAAATAAATATAATTACAAAATTTATTGAACAAAATCATTAAAAATGTCTAATGTACAGAACGCTATAAATATATCTCATAAGTATATCTCATTGATAGACGTTGCGCGTTTGTTTACATGCTTTACATAAATTAAAAAGTAGAACAAGATTTGTAATAGATTTTGTAGGGAGGGAAATAGAAATGATGGAAGAAGATGTAAACGTAGTTCTGCAGAGAAAGGAAAAAAAATTATGACGAAGAAAAAGATAACAAAAGGGTTTCAACAATCATGCGACAAGTTGTTCTCAGTTTGATTGAATTTATATAAAATGTTTACACGGGGCTTTTTTTTATATTTATTTACAAAAATAGGAGCGAGTCACGAGGTGAAGTTTACGATAAGAAAAATTAATTTAATTGAGCGTGCCGCGGCATTGCGGTGCGCCGCACAAACACGGGATCTTGTCGTCCTCAAGTGGGAACTTGTAGTCATAAGTGATCTCCTCGTTTACGCCAATCGGTTGTTTACTATAAATCACAATCTTCTTTTGGCTCTCAATGGTGATTACCTTCGCATAACAATTCGGCTGCAAACAAAACGGATACATCATTATCAATATTAGTTTACAACAGATAACACTGCAAAATATGTTTGCAGAGTTAAAATATTAAAATCATATAAAAAAAAAGGGAGTAATGACAGATACTAACATTGCAACTGTGATTGATGAATCGTGCAAGGTTTCCACATTTCGTAGCATCAATGATGGTATCAAGATCAATGCGGAACAAATATGAACTGCCAATGCCCGTAGCTTCGTACTGAGCCTCGCGTAGATCCGCAACGATTGGCCTCACCATCTGTCCGACGTACTCGATGACCATCTCGTCAGCAGCAATTGGTTCCATGGCAAACAGTCCCCAGTCGTGAATGCCCGACTTGGCGAATTTGAGCTGCTTTTTACGGAACTAAAATAAAAATTACCAAATTTGTCGTTACTATCTCACGTGTACAACCGTTTACAAGATGACTAAAAATTAAAACCGATCATCACACACCTTCAACTGATTGAACTTGAGCAGGTCGCTGTCAGTATCAATACCGAACGCGGTCAACAATCGGCGCTGATTGCTTCTTGCTTCTCGTGAGAGTGCCTGCATTTTGCCGGTTAGAGCTTTGGAGTTGGCTTTGAGGCCGTTGGTTGCACCGTCGCCGCTAATGTAAATGCTACTCGTGTCCTCAATTTCGTTACTACGTTGGATACTTTGCGCGTAGTGATGCTAAAAATTATTTTTCAATTATTCTATCATTTTCTACACATTTTCAACAATTCATTATAATTATCAATAACTAAATCAAGTTCCAATAACAAAGTTCGGTTACGACATTATTAACAAGATGTTTACCTTATGTTTAGCCTTCTCCTTAATATCGACCTTGTAATACCCCTCGGTACGCGCGGATCCAGTAACATGAAGCCTCGTGTCATCTCGTTTCCTGCGCTTGGCTGGTGTCGGTATATCCGTGATTGTGTGGTCAACCCAGTGAGTGTCGTTGAGCCAGTAACCCTGACTGTCGTCCGCAAGCAGGGCCTCGTAACTTCGCCTCAAGTACTCGACGTCTTCTGAGTCGATGCCGCGTGTTAGGAACTCGTAAAGTATTGCCATCTCGGTCATCAGGTCACGCTCCTTATAGCGGACCTCGGTTGAAGGCGCTGGCGGAGGCGGCGCGGGAGGCGCCATCACCTTCCTCATAACGTTCTCGACCCGCGTGTCCGCGAGGATGTTCTCCTTCTCCCGTTCATGATTTTGGTACTCGTGAAGTTTCGAGTATTTGTGCACACGACGCTTCTTCTCGTTCTTTTCAGACTTTTCTTTGTGTTTCGAAGCCTTCGACGAGGGCTTGGCTTTTGGCTCAGCTGCTGGCGCTACTACTGCCGCGGCTACAGGAGTTGTCGGAGCGGCATTAACCACGGGCCGAGCAGGAGGCGCCGGGGGAAGTGAATATGAATGGTCCATGAACACGTGGGAAATTCGCGAACTCCCTGGACTTCGTTGTCCGTTCAGCCTCAAATCTGTCTCTGCTTGGTACCTGCAAACATATTTTAAAAATTAATTTTTGTTTTAAAATTAAAAAAAAAGAAAGAAGAAAAATGATGGGAAATGGTTACCTCAACCTTCGGATTTCTAAACTCTCTTCCTCTGAATCCGTGCTGGGTATTTCGCTGAACATATCAATCTTTTCGTGCTCCTTTAGAATAGGTTCATCGTTGATGTACTTTTCAGCCATACCTTGCAACGATCTTATAATGTTCGGCTGGATTGGACCAGGACTTTTGTGCCTGAAGAATAATATTAATTTTGATGAATAATTCCTCAACAAATGAATTATAGACGAATAATAAAGTAAGAACCTAATAATGTTATCTTGCCCAGCAAGGGTGATAAGAGCTTCAGCAGCAGAACTTTCCATCGTTCGCATGTCCCGAGTCTCGTCTTTGATTTCAGTCTTGATTTGAGTTGAGATTTGAGATGCTTCAGACTGATCGCCATCTACGTTCATCGGTTCTTCTTTGGTAACGTCTGCGGGCTTGGGCGAAACTGGAGGACTAGCGTCGTTGTTGATGTAAGGGAATTCATCTTGCTGCAAATTGTGATCCGGGACGGGAGTCTCGCGACCCCGCGGTGTAGCACAGTCAAGAGACCGCAAAATTGCCAACTCCATTAGAATTTCAGGATTCTGACTGTTCGACGCCAGTGGACGATCATCCAAATCCTAAAATAAGATTGTTTTAATTTCATTGATGTACATAAAGCTCGTTTCAAAATTGATATTATTTTATATTTAAATTTCACATTTCGATTATTCAATTGAAAGGAGAACAAATTTGAAGAGATACCTCTTCCCGAGATTCCGCATCAGAAGTTTCTTCATCGCTTGAAGACTCGTCGCTACTTTCATCACTGCTGCTCTCGGCCGTTGATGTTGCAGAAGATGAGCCGCTCGGAAGACTTGTTAATCGTTTGATTTTGGACCCGGCAGCAACTTCTAAATCGCTATCGCTGTCAATCAGTTCAGTATCCATTCTATCTGATTGCCGACTATCCTCATCTTGAGGTACCGGACTTGGCGCCTTGATTTTGCGCTGCACAAACAAAGATACATTAAAAAAAAAACATGTTGATAGTTTCCTTTTGGCAATAACAATAAATGCATCGCTGCAACTAACCCTGAACGAAGGCATCTTAGGCATGCTGTCTTTTAGAGTTACAATGCGTTCCTCTTTGATGGGCGTGCTGTTCGCGTTCGCAACACTTTGGCTTTTGATTTTCTCATCCCACCAAACTTCGAACAATTTGAACGCCGTGTTCTCTACCATTCTCTTGTTAAAATCCTTTTTCAAAATTTGTTTCAATTCATTTACAACTCGATCCAAAACGCCATTTATCGTAGGACCCTGTAACGTTTTCATACAATTTTCATTTCAATTATCATTAGCAAATTCAGGAAATGATAACGGTTAACAAGATCGACCAGGCATACCTGAGGATTATCCTTAGTGATAGTTTGATTAGCTATGGCTTGTAGTCTATTTTGAAACGAAGGATAATAATTAGTATTTTGTGTGGATCCCACATGGCCGTGCAATGGAGCGATTTGAGGTTGATAGTGGTGAGGTAAGTAAGTGTTTCCATATGGATAAGGATAGTGGGCCGACCTAGGCCAACCACCATACATGTCCGTCGTTGGATGAGGGTAATGGGCCAGTTGAGTTGGATAACCTGGCGCCCCATACAGAGAAGTTGGAGCTTCAGTGTGAGAAACAACCTAAAAATTAAATAATTAATTACTAATTTTGATGTTATAATTTATTATAACTTTCATAATTCTGTCGCATAGGTGTATATAAATTGATATATGGCACATCCATAAAAATAGCCCATTACAGTTACTATAGCGTCACAGTTACCCCGTACTTTGCAAATGATATGGGGTAATTCTGATTTCATTTTTTACATAAAATATTACTTAACAAGATATTTTTTAATAGTGGATCAAGTTTAACAGATTGTAACTAAGTCAAATGAATGATAGAGGTCATAAAAATATCAGCATTTTTCAAAGAAAATTAACTTTGAATGGAACGCTCAAAACTTGAAACATCAAAGATTTGTGTCGTGTTGAATGAAAATCTTCAATGATTTTAGTTCTAACTTCATCAGTATTGTTTGTAAGACATGAGAGAACAATATTCTCATTTGATATAAAACATTTTTTGTATTTTGTTAATTATAATTAGCCTGTCACAAATTACCCCGATTGACCCTATATAAAACAATTGAATAATTTATCAATTTTTCATAGTGTAGGACAAAACCGCTTCTGTATCCGTTACCTCCTCAATTTTTTCATCGCCCGAACTCAGAGGACTGAGGGACATGCGGTCGTCATCAGGCGGCGGGGGTGGTGGCGGAGGTTCCTTCGGTGGTTCAGGCTCGGCGTCATCTGGAGCAGGACTGTAGCTGCCCAGCAGCGCCTCATCCTCGCTCGAACTGATGACACTGCCCAGATCCTCGTCGATGGAAAACTGTGCCCCGATGTTGTTCTCCCTCGCTTTGCGTCTTTCCTGGTTGCGTTCGGTTGCTTTCTCGTAACACGCCTTGTATATTTCCGCAGACAGGAACGGACTCGGTGGGTCTGACAGCATATCTTCGTCCGCGCGCGATTTCCTTTCGTCCTCGCTGTCGCTGCCAAACTGGAGGAACGGTGGGGCTTTACCGCCGGCCTTTTCCTTCAGCAGCAGCGCAATTCGAGTATCCAAATCGAGAGTTTTGCGTGATTCAACAGGCGATGATTCGCGGGCGACCTCACGAGGCAGTGCCGTCGAGCTGACAGCGTTCGCCGACAGAGAAACCGGAGTTGCCGGGGCCGTGCCCACCATCTCCTTTTCTTTCTTCGGAATGTAGGGCTGCAACTTTGGCGTGCTCGACGGTTTCGCTGGCATTACCACACTCGAATTTTCCACCCCGTGGTGCGGCCAGAGTGACGCCGGTGGATAACCCGGGGTGCTTGAGTTGGCTGGAGAAAAAGCAACAGTATAATTATTTCATGCCAATTTGAATATTGATGAGGAATTAAAATTTGAAAATAAAAGTTGGCAAGTTAGTACCAGAATTGGGCCACCAGATGGCCGAATTTTGTTGCATTGGCAAACTTGGCGACATGCTCTGAGGCATGTTCTGAAGATAACTATTCTGCGCCGGATTCGGATGGTAGCTCCCGTAATAGTAATCATAGTTGGTCGCAGGGGTCGAATTTTGCGAGTAAGAGCTTGAATAGTTGAGATCAGTCGATGCAGTAGTGTAACCAATATCACTACCCGTGCTGCCGCCTGGCGTCGGGTAGTCACGGTACTTGCTGTATCGACTGTTCTCCACATAAGGTTCTCGCACTTTTTCCAACGGCAAGTTCTTTTTGCTGCTTCTGTAATCGTCCCTTTCCTCGTGAACAATTTTTTCAACCTAAAAATCACAACCCATCACGGTTACATTTCGTTTGATAAACCAACTTATCAGTTTACTCTCAAACTTACCACTTTCTCCGGCTCAGGTTCAACTTTGACCTCCTTTTCCGGCGGTTTCTTCTCCACCTTCTTTTCGACCGTGAGGTCGTCGTAAATCTTTTTACATTCTTTTCCGAACGCATCGAGAAAGACTCGGAGCACTTTGCCCATGACCGAGGTGTTGTTCAACTTATCGACGCAATTTTTCGCACACTTGGTGTCCTCGAAGACCACCCTGCCTATCCCGAGGTGTTTGTTTGTCACTGGATGATAATAAATAACAAGTTCTTCGATCGGGCCGAATTTGAGGACCATGTCCGTGAGAAAAGTTCGGTCAATGTTGTCATTGAGGTGGCAAAAGGTGACCTCGAGCGGAGGCGGCTCGCCACAATAGTTCGCGTCGATCTTGAACTTAGGCACTGGCAGATCGAGGATCTCGAGTCGAGTCCAGATTCGCGAGAGCTGCGAGCGTGGATCGCGCACTTGCACCGGCGGATAGGTCGGATCACCGGGGACCTGACCATCGTATCGGTAAACTTTCGTTGCACCTTTGACCAAAAACGGATCTATCAAGAGCTTGTAGTTCCGGAGCTTCTGTGGTGGCGGAGCAGGTTCCTTCGGTTGGGGAGGTGGTGCGGCCGGCGGCTGCTTCTCATCGCGGTGCTTCGACGAGTGGCTGGAATTGTGACTTGTTGATGAGTTGCCATGATGATGGTGGTGATGGTGGTGATGGTGATGGTGGTGCGGGTGTGAGTGCGAGTGACTATGTCCATGCCCATGTCTCTCCATACCGTTCATCCTTAGCAAGCATCATCCATTCAGGGCCAACACTGCCACGAACTCCTGAAATAAAAATGTATTAATTGTTTTTTTTTTTTTTTTTGATGATCCCAATATTTTTGACACAATTTAATGTATCAATAATTAGATTGTTTTAGTACTTGAAATTTGATAATTAATCAACTAGGTAATTTTTCGTAGGTTGCAAAAAATATTTTAGTCAGATTTACTAATCAAAACAACGAGATTTATGTAAATAGTTTTCCAAAAAATGATAAATGTTTAATAAATACGTTTAGCGATATTACTTATTGCTCGCATAATAAAAAACATACCTCCAGATCCATTAATTTAACCAAAAAAATAAAAATAACACTTGTCTTTTTTTTGTAATTGTTGATCAACAAATTATCCCTTTTTCTAATGGGTCTTCGTTAATTAATTGATATTAGGAGAGTTCAATATTTGTCGTTGGTCAACATTCTGTGTAATTGACTGAAAAACCTGAATCGCAACTTGTTACAAGCTGTAATAAACAAGCAGTTTAATGACACATAACCTCAAAACTATGAAAGTCAAACATACCTCAAAAGAATTCAAACAAAACTAAGGTCAGTTCGTTTTGCATTGATGATTGATAGTTTTGGTCATCCTTTGCAAACGTTTTTCTATTTGCAATTGCAATTTTGGGTCTAAAAATTGACAGAATGACACATACATATAAATAAACATAAATTATCAGATTAACGATAGATTGCAGAAAAGTGTATACTTGTGAAGACAGATGTGCTAAAATCCTCCAGGGAGATGAGTTTGGCCTCGTCTGGCCGTGCAAGAGCTCTAATCCTCAAGAGGTTGTGTTTTGCTCAACGAGAGAGAGCAACGTTCTTTTTTGTTCTTCTAGCAACGCAGACACTCGTTGGACTGACGGTGACAACTCGAAGCTCATCAAAGGGTACCCAGAAAGTGTCTCAAACCCGCACAAAGCAATCGTCCGCGATGCACCTTTACTGCTGGCGCTGCTCCGGGCTTGATTCGGCGACTTTTCTGCGCGCCTCCAGTCAATCCTCACGAACGCCCAACATAACCTCCAAATCGACGCGCATTCTAGCTTTTTGACTGTACCCGCGGGGAGAAGAGGGGAGAGGAAATCATCCGCGTGTCTAACAACCCACTCCATTTTTGCGCTTTTTCTATATGATGAACATATATTTTTATTTATATATACTATTATACTGTCGATGAAAATTAGGTCTATTCTAAATATATATATAGATATAAATTTTTATATTTAAGAACATTGTTTATGTTTTGTTATGAATCTTCGAAAGAAACTATTGACGGGTATCTACTTTTTTTGAAAATATTTACAAGACTTTTATTAACGAGTTATTAAAAAAATTAAAAACATTTTTAGATTTGATAAACTCTGTTTCTTTGAATTTTTTTTTTTTTTTGGTTTTTATTTTTCAATGATAGTTATTAAAATAATTTTTAAGTAATTTTTTGAGAACTCCCCACAGAAATATCGTGAAATATTTGTAACCATATATTATATCATTTCATATTTATAAGATATTGTACATTAAAATGTCCGAGATTACGTCATAGTCATTACGAATATCAGCTTTTTCCTATCTTTATGACTCGTCAAAATGTAATTGCCTTACTCTGCCGCAATTTCTGAATTATTTTAAACAACAAAATGTATGTACTATGCCCACAGCAGTTTATATTTTGACACTTTCGACCTAGGGGCTCCGTTAGGAGATCGTGGGACAAGGGACGGGGGCAAACAGCGCCCCTAGCGATTGCCTCGTGAACTGTTACATGTGCTGCGCTGATATCGGAGACTAAGAACCAGTTTCGACTCACGGCTTGTTGTCGAATTCGGCGAGCAATGTATTTCTCTTCAAAACGGGCGGGTTATTAACAAATAGTGTAAAAACAAATACAAACACAAACAACAATTTGAAACGATCAAAGTAAAAATGAACACTATAAAAAATACACAAGCGCCCTGATAGCCAGATTTATGTAAATTTTGTGTAAAGTTTACATAAATGCTATATAAAAAATTCATGTAAATCTAACTCCGCATTGTCCTGCATTATTTACATAAATTTTATATAAGCAACAAAATTTTTTGAATTTTCTAGGTTTTGAAAAAACAAAAAAAATTTTTTTTTTTTCATTCGTTTATTCATTTCCACACAAAATTGTTTGATGTAAACGATTTATGTAAATAATGCAGCACGATGAGGAGTTACATTTACTCAAATTTTATGTAAATCATTTACATAAACGGTGACAAAAATACCAATGTAAAAAAACAGCTATTTTTGTTTATTTTTGTATTTATTTGTTTTTACAGGCTTGTTTATTTTTTATAGTGTTCGCGTTTTTACTTTGATCGTTTTAAATTGTTGTTTACGCTTGTGTTTGTTTCTACAGCGTTTATTTGTAACCCACCCTTCAAAACTACATGACAATACAAATTTTTGTAATGCAAAATTAAAATTTGATGAATGAAGAAATATATATTATATTTCACAATTTTGTCTTTCATTTTGTTTCATTACCATTTTTTCATTATTATTAGTATTAGTGGTTTCAGGGAAGTAGTTAAAAATATTTACATATAAGAAATTCTTATAAATAAATAAAAAACTGTTTGTTTTCAAAACGTTTAAGGTGATGCATAAGGCAAACTAGTTTTGTCTTTACACTTATAGAAGCCTCGTTAACGCCATCTTTGTCACACCTATACGACTTATGCATCACCTTAAAACTTAAAATAAATTGATATTCAACCCAATGTTACGTTCATTACGAATGAACGTACTATGAAAAGTAAGAAGAACATTATTTCAGGTTTTGGTTTGAGCACAGGACGAGTTTGAGGGAATTTCTCAATCCTCGAACTCGTACGGCGCGAAGTCTTGATCAAGCTCGTCGTAGACGAGGTCGACTTCCACACTTTCCCTTTCCCGACATTTTTCATGCTTTTCTTTTTCCCTTTCCTGGTTAGCTCTTTCCTTTTCTTCCTCTTCTCCCTTCCTTCTTTTTTCTTCTTCTAAATCCACATTCGGCCCCAATCTTTCCTTCTCCGTCTTGTTTTTGTTTATCTTCTGCTTCTTTTTTTCTCCTTGAAATTTCAGATTTTTCCAGTTTTCCTTCGCCTTCTCTCTCCATCTTTTCTTCTCCTCCTCATTCATTTTCAGCCAGACTCCAAGCCCTCCTGCTTTTCTCACCATCTCCTCTCTAGCCTTCTTTCTCTCCTCATGTTCTTTTCTTTTCTTTCCCATCTTATTTTCACACCCTAACCTGGCGCGGCCTTGGCCTGCACAGTACTAACCTTCGATGTTTTAAGCACACCAGTTGTCTTCGTCTGGATCGCCTTCTGGTCGCCTAGGTTCGCCTTAACCTTCCACTCAGATGGTCCCGGCTGTGGCGATTTCTCAACCACAAGTGGCGCGCCACCCCGTCTTTCGCAAAGATATCTCATTTTTTGGGATGGTGGCGCGCCAGTTGCTGTTTCGGACTTTCGAGTCCTTTTTGGCTCTTTTCTTTTTCAAACGCTCCAAACAGGAGCAAGCACAAAAGTTGGTAACTATTTTCCCCCAAATTCTCTTAAGGGCCAATAAGAAATTAGTTTGACTTTTTTATTAATTGAGTCTGAAAAATAAGACTGTTAATTTAAATTGAAATTAGCATCAGAAAACATATGTTATAGCTTTCGATGCTCGGAAAACTCATTGTTTCATTTGTGTTATTTGAAAAAAGAATCAAAAATAAAATATTTGTTGCATCTTTTGTTTCTTTACGATGCGAAATATTATATTCAGTTTTTGACGATCATAAGTTATATTAACCATTTGTTTTCAATGCTGATCCTTAGAATTTTTTTCATATACAACTTTCAAATGTTGAAGTTCAAAATTTTACATGTTCAAAATCTAGTTTTCATTTCTGAGAACGTTAATACTTCAAACGTTCAAGTTTTAAAGTTCAACTTAAAAGTTATTAAACCTTAAAAAACATTAAAAAAGGGGATAAAATGATTAATATTTTTTAATCATTGATATGAAATTGAACGTATTAATTGTTAATATCTAATTGTTGTTACAGCTGTCAAAGTTGTTTAACGTCAAGTAAAGTCAGTTAATTAGTAATAAAGCTGTCAATTCCAGTCATTATCATTCACATCTGTCATGTCTTGTTTTATTAAATAATAAAATTGTCATCCGAACATTTTTGAACTCTATTAATATGAAAAGTTTTCTATTTCTTCTGATTCTTTCATGAAGGCTGAAGTTTCGCTTCGGCCTTTCTTTCAAAAAATATTTACTCATTTTTTTTATCAATAATTTATATTTTTTTCGTTTCTTCTTTTGATGTGTTGTTTTTATATGAATAATTTAATCTTTTATGTTTCGAATTGTAGAAAAATGTGTCTTATTAATTTTTGTTTTCAAATTAATTTTAGAAATTTTTTTAATATTTTGTTAAAAAGTTTTGACTATTTTAAATTCGAAAAATAAAAAAAATGTAAAAAAACGTCGGAAAATAAAATGTTATGCGATAAAATGCAAGTTGATTGGGCAGAAATAATTATCGTAATTCGGAAGTAATTGACGATCGTGACTCGGCGAAATCTGGCGGGCAGTTGCATTTTGAGAGTTGTAGTAATCGGCGGCTAAAAAGAAAACGTAAACTATAACGCGTAGAAGACGCGACTTCCCATCGGCGCACATAAAAGTCTGCGAGTTTTATATGCCGGACCCATTTCAAATTTTTATTTAAATTTCAACAGTCTGATGTGAAATTCTTTTAAAGTAAAAACTTTTATGGAAACATCAGAATTAATACAAAATTTAAATTATATCAAAATGTGATATGTTCAATATTACTAAATTCATCTAGTTCAATTCAAATGTCCTTTCGTCATTGTCACGTAAATTCGTCACGTCATGGTCTATGTCAGCCTAGAAAGTCCAGGTCTGTATCTGAGGACACTGAAAATAAAAATATAATTAATAACAGAAATAAAAGAGATACAACAATTACGCTAGTTCAAACAAAACTGAAGCAGCTTTTGTCACGCTTAGTTTCGTTCCTATTCGTTTAATTCTATTTCACATTTTTTTTAATTCTCCCCTCAATTATTATGAATAATTTATTTCCTTTGGGTGAAGCCGTGTTCTGTTAAGATAATGCTTTAATTCATATCTTAACAATTTTTCCACGATACTATGAGCATTTGAAAGAAAGACTTTTAATTGTTTTGAATAATTGATCGTCAATTTTAAAACGAAACGGACTCGGAAGGTATATGTTTCATTCGATATTATTTTACGGGTGTAAAGGTGACGGTTAAGACTTTTACTTAGTACTTTGCATTCTCGTAGGATGACAAATCGATATTTCAGTACGAAGCATCAGCCATCAACTGCTAATGCGATGCAGATCTTCCGTGTAATCAAATTGTTCATGAGGACGATAAGCCGACGTACAAGAAATAATATAGAACCAGAATGAAATAAAAAAAGCTGAAAGTCAAGTGACAAATTTCAAGGTCAATCTTTGTCTTCGTTAGAATGAATGTACAAATCGATCAATTGGTAAAAGTTTTCGTTCGCAGTGTTTCAGTTGTTACAACTTTGGAAGTTTAATATTCTCGATGAAATTTGTAGAAAACTTACATAACAATAAACGAATACAAAAAATGAATGAAATATAATTTGTATTGCCGCGTATCTCATTTGCATTTTGTTTGTTATTTAGGATGATCTGTGGAGACGAAAAACTGACATTCAATCGCAATGTGAATGTCTTCAAGACCCATCACTTCAGACTTTACAGAATAATAGCGCGGATAAGTTTAACTTGGATCTACCAAAATGAGTACTTAAAATGGGCCATTCTTATAATTCTTGCCACCCTATGTAACTCCTTGATAATGTGGCAGGTTTGTTGGACAAACTACGTCCCGAAAAATTTTCATCTCGCACCCACAATAACAATTGATTATTTTGATTTAGATAGTGTATGCGAAAGTTCATCGTCATGATATAGATAAAGTGTTGCACTGCATAATGACGATTTGTATACATCTATTTCTCGTTTTTGTACGAGTAAATTATCTGTTCAACGAAAAATCGGTAAGGTCTATTAAACCAATTGTCCCTGGTATAACGAACATACTGTTTCAGCTTAAAAAAATTGAGGCTGAAAAAGTATGCAGAAAGCAACAAACATTTTATATTGAACAATGTGAAATTTTGTTTGAATTTGTATGAAATTTAAATTTTTGGAGACGAAAATGTATGTAGCTTTTTCTCGTAACACAATCTTCTGATTTATCTGATTTTTGATAAGACCGACTTTTATAGTCAAAAAGTGGCTTTTGACTTTGCAAAGCCGCCATTTTGTCAATAATTGTTTTTCTTTCCAAATCCATCTTCGTGGATTTTCGTCACTCGGAAACGTTTTTTTTAAACAGTACTTCATGGGAGCGGCAGCCACGGACACCGCCATACTTTTCTTGTTTTAAGAAAATGTTTTTTTTTTCGGAAATGTAAATCTCATGTTAATTTCACACAAATTAATATAAAATATCGCATTGTCAATATAAAATTTTGTATTGCCATTTTCCTACTGTTTCAGTCTTAATTTTTCTAGGATGAAACAGCATGTCTGTTGTACCAGGGGTATTGGCTGTTATGTCGGAGTGTAATTTGAATTTCAGCTAAAAATCGTGCATAATGAGATCGCGGACGATTGGAAAAATATTGAAACAATAAATGATTACAATGTCATGAAAGACAATGCACTTCGATTGAAAATGCGAATCAAAATGTTGTCAAGTATACGAAAGAAGTTATTTTTGCAATTTTTTGCAAAAAAAAATAAAATACTCATTGAAATGAATTTTTGCAGTCATGATTTCGTTTATTTTGACTTTATGGTCGATAACGCCAGTGATACCAAGGGTTCTAGATTCCATAAAACCATTAGACGAGCCACGTCCTTTTAATTTTGTACTTGACGTTGAATTCCTTGTTGAACGGCAACCAGAATGGTTGTTAAAATATACCTGGACGACAATGGCCGTATTCGTGGGACTTTTCGTGTTTCTTGATTTTGTATCCTATGTTTTATTGTCACTCAATCATGCTTGCACGAAATACGCAATTGTGAGGTAATTAACCCTACAGAATTGTAACGATTTGTTTACCTTAACACTTTACATCTGGAAGCTTTTCCTTCTTCTTCAATATGGCTGACTTTTTATAAAGACGGAAATAGGTTAAAAAGAGACAGCACTGTGAAAATAACGAATGTAAACACATGGAGTAATCACGTGACCCACCAAACAATCAAAGATTGTTCAATCCAGCGATCTGATTGGTTGACCTCACACCCATGCTGATTCGTGCTGTTCCAGAATTAAAGTGTTAACGTACATAGTGGGGAACATTTGGATCCTAAATTTAAAATGACGATTGCAAAGTCATTTTTGAACGGAAAAGACTTTACTTTTTTTTATTGTTATCCGCCTTTTCGTGTAGAATAAGACTATTTGGCAGTCAAGTTTTTTATCAATAATAAAATAATATAAAGTCAAAATATTACAACGAAAAGCGTAAAATATAGGAAATTGGCATTTTTAGTAAAAATTTTTGTATCCACATGGACCCCATTGTGACTTTGTAGGGTTAACTTAACAATGCTGCGACCTCATTGTTTCAAAAAGTTAACTCATTGTCTGAAATAAATAGGTCGAGATTAGAATTGATTAAACATGAGTGCAACACATCCAGGATGAGAATCAAAACGATTTTAAGAAATATGAAAAGTGTTGTCAGATTTCATGCGTCAACTTTCAAGTAGAACGGTTTTTTTTATTGTCTCAAAAAATTGAGATTGAAAGTTGGTTCTTCTTTTGTAGGTTCAACATTTTTGTTCAAAATAGTTTAAGGAAAGTCTTGTTCGTTTTTACACTTGTAGATATGATTTTACTGAGTTTAGCCATTTATACGGTGAGTCATTTTTGATTAGACAATTTTTGAACAAATAATAAAAACGAAAACATGTTTACTAGTTGCAAATTAATTTTGATGACTTGAACAAATTGCTTGGGAGCATTCCATTTTTAATCCTAGCATTAGTTATGTGGTTATTGGTTTCAATGCTAGGCGAAAACGTGATTACATACAGCTCGATTTTGCACTACCACAGGTATGCATTTCTGAAAAAAGACAGAAATAAGTGCAAAACAATGAAATGAAAAATGAATAATTTACAAATAAGTAAGTACATAACTTATTTTTCATGATTTTTATGTTATAGTTACAATCTACCATGGTATGACTTTCATCATAAAAATATGATTAAGATATTTACATTTATAAATTATAAATGTAGAGAAGCTTATGTTTTCACGGTTTATTCTTTATTCAAATTAACTATGGAATTGTTTTTGAACGTAATACAATTCAATTCATGTTCAAATTTATCTGTGAATGTCTAGACTGGGATCATTTAATTTTTCTGTTATTACGTTTAATTCATTTCAGACAATTGAAAAAGCTTTTACATACTGTACATTATTTTATTCTGTCCGAGAAAAAGTATAATTTTAAATATTTGTGAAAAATTGTAGGGAAAAAAAAATATTGAATAATTTAATGTCAACCGCTGTTCTTTTCCGGCAAAAATGTTTATGTACTGTCAAAAATTAGTATTTGAAAATAAAAAATTATTTTACTAGAATTACTCGAATAATTTGATTAGCGTATAGAGATACGAATGAGTTAAATTTCCAATACGAGAGATACATAGTTAAATTTCTAATTTAACTATGTCGGTAATCATTGTTTGCACCAAAATGCCTTAATCTGTGTATCATATGCGCCAGTTTTAACATATCATTTGCGCCAATAAAGAAATTAAATAACAATTGATTTTATGACAACATTATTTAATTATTAAGGTATATCAAGGAAAGAAAACCATCGTCATCCTTCTGATACGAAAAGTACGTAAGTAAGTAAGAAGTGGAAAACTGCTGATTGGGAACATTGTAATTGATATTTGTCCGATTGATACAGTTAGCTTTAATTGTAACAGAGTTTCCCACATCATACTGTATTATTTTAGTTAGAAATGAATTGATGCAATTTCCAGTATGGAAAATTACCCACATTAAAACCGAAGTTCAGAACAGCTAAATTGTAGACGATGTATGCATCCGTCCGAACAAATGTTTTTGTTCAAGAGAGATATCAAGAGATATGTTTGGAAGCCCGAGAAAGTCGGAATAAAACTGGCAGTAGTGGTCGGATGATGATCACAAACCCATTATTTCAAAGAGTTTGGACTGTTTTGGGTGACAAGATCGATGGCAATTTTTCTCAGGCATCAGGGTTCGGAGGCCGATCATTTTCGGCTCCTGAAAAAGAAAATGAATATTTTGAAATAATCACTTGAGTAACAAAAGTGTTGTTTTGTATTACTCGTATAATGATGATGATTTTCGCTGCACTTAAGTTATCGGCTTTTTACGAGTAATTCAAAGCGAAACTTGGTCCATAATACAACATAACCCCGTTCCATCGAAGAATCGGTTGTGAACATTTTGAAAGATCTCCGAAAACTAAACGTCTCTACAATGATCGCCGTAGCAAAACCCCCGAAAGTTCGAAAAGGTCCTACGGTTTCAGAACTGTGGACTTCATTCTACGATTTGTTCAATTTGTTATAATTAAATTAATAACTTTATGACGAAAACCATGTAAAATGATGGAGAAAAATAATACAATTCAAGAAATTTTGAAGAAATGTTATTTTTCTGTCCGATTTGAAATTTTGAACGATAGAACAATTAATTTTAGTGTATGTAAGAACTACGACCGAATAGAAAAAGGTGATTTTTGAAGGTGATATTTATGGGGAAAAATATGATCATTAGTTATAATAATAATTTCTTCAAAATTTTTTTCAATACATTAATGAATAAGTAATTAATCGCAACTGAATACACACGATAATTGAGTTGCCAATAATGAATCCATGTTAATGACCGTACTGCACCTGTAATAATATGTGGTATGAAAATGCTAATAACTTTGACCATACGCTGAAATATTATTTATATATTATAATTAAACATTGCAATTAAATTAAATAAGCTATAAATAAACTCTAAAGTAGTATATAAGACGTAGATTGACAATCTTCATCATCAGTATTACTGTGAAGTAAAATTGAGTCAAATCAGTCCAAGGTAGATCGGATTTCATTTTATTTCACATATGGAAGTAACTCTAATAACTATTTCAAAGTTCTGAGTGCAGAGACTAATTTGTGTAAAATCAATCAATATGTTTCAGATGCGCGGGTTATTTATTATTTTGGCCGTGGTGGTCTGCGTTTATGGCAAGAATGTACCACTCAACCCTGCCGTGTTGGTACACAAACCATTCAACCCACCACCACGTGTAGTTGTGGTCGACAGGAAAGTTCCAATGCCACCAAAAGTGGTGTCTATTGAGAAGACTATTCCTCTGGCGCCTGAAACCATCACCGTGGAGAGGACCGTCGCTGTGCCAATGCCACCACAAGTGATCACCATCCACAAAGAAATTCCAGTTTCTACCCCAGTCCTTGTTGACAGGCCAGTCATGATGCCACCAAAAATTATCACGGTTGAAAGAAGAGTGCCATTTCCAACCCCAGTCATTGTTGAGAGACCAGTTCCTGTTCTATCCCCAGTCATAATCCAAAGAGATGTACCAGTACCAATTTACCGTCCAATCCTCCACCCTGTTGCCAAACCAGTAACTGATCTTCCTGCTCTACCCTTGAGAAATTATGTTCTTGCTGCAACGATGAACCAGAGGCCAGCAGTGCAACCAGCAGCTCAGGCTGCTCCAACTGCAGTTCGTCCAGCTCAGGCTGCTCCAACTACAGTTCGTCCAGCTCAGGCTGCTCCAACTACAGTTCGTCCAGCTCAGGCTGCTCCAACTACAGTTCGTCCAGCTCAGGCTGCTCCAACTATAGTTCGTCCAGCTCAGGCTGCTCGAACCACAGTTGGTCCAGCTCGCGCTGCTCCAGCTATTGTTGCCCCAGTCAAGAAATTGTAAAATTATTATCTCTCTGATGAATGACGTCAAATTATAATCTTCAAACAAATCGAGACATGAGAACATTCTTCAAAAGAATTAGTGATAATTGGTTGACTGAATTATGATACATATAGTGTATGGATATTCTTGTCTTCGTTGAAAAAGTGCATAAAACGTACGTTCAACCCGGAATTCGTAAAAATATACAAAGAAGTCTGACATCTGGATTTATAAAAACGTTTGATGATTGTTCTTGCCAAATTGATCTTGAGCTGATTCAAAATAATTTAATTTCAATGTTAAATTGTTTATGTTTATTAAAAACCAACATTTAATATAATATATGTATATTTATTTCAAATTTCCTCATCCTGGTTCATTTATATAATAGAATGATTCTGCATGGAGAAAAATTTCAGGGTATAATTCCATGGAACCAAACTGAACTATTGATAACTTGAGTTTTTCAGCTTATTATAAGTTAAATTCAGCATTTTATTCCTT